>JANTOQ010430572.1:0-11690 GCA_027564595.1 Bythotiara depressa
AGTCAAGAATTACGTAAGAATTAAAATCAGAAGTTAAAAGTTAATATTTCGTCATAATAAACCACGACTTTATCAAACCAAACCATGTTACAACAATGTTACAAAGGATGATTGAAGGTGCTTAAAATACTGGAACAAGTCCAACCTATGGAAATTGAAAGGAACGAAAGAGGGGACCAATAAAAATGTCCAGGAGCACAAGGAAGCTTCGGATGAGACCAGTGCCATCATGGTCGGAGCCATCGAAACAGCGAATGAGATCGATAACTTGAAACAACATCTGTCGGATTGAGGAGTACATCTAGTAAAAGAATGTGATTGTACTGTACCACTACATCTTAGATTCCCGTGATGGATGGAGGGAAGCCATTTCAATACCACATTCAACCCTTTACTACAGAGAGAAGTGATTATGATCATACCGGAGCAGCATTTCTCTGGTTTCACCATCCAATGTCATCACAGTCACTGACACTGATGTGCAATCATGCCTATGGGGCCTGCAGGACTTCTACAGATGTGGATTTAAGCAGTCAAACATTTCTCTGGGAATACTGGAGATAATTCTGATTGGTGAGCCTTCGCTATGGTGCTACCGGAATATTCCCACAAGAAAGGCTGATGGAAGCCCCAGACGGCAGTTGACTTATTTCCCTTGAATCTGCCTCAGGGAAACTCGCCATATGAAACCACGGTTTCAACAGGCTGGCTATCCCTCAAAACACATGGAAGTCTGTTTAGTCCGAGCGTGAGTGTACCAACATAAAAAGAAATTATAATAAAAACAAATTTGGTACCAAAAGAAGCGTAATTTTATGTAGAACAACATACTAAAAATCCCCATTCACAGTCATGTAGGGATCTTTTAAACAGCAGTTTGAGTATAGGTAGGTAATATGCAATTTTGCAATTTTGGACTGAAAATGAAATCAATGCCAATGTGACAGCATTGTATACTTCATATAATTAATTGTTTTAGTTAGGTATCAATTGTTTGTTCGTGTAAATATATTATTATTATTTGCTAATAACCAATTTAAAGATGATGTAATATACATATTATATATTTTTCAGACCAGAAAAAAAGATTTACAGACAAAACAATTAGCCAAAATTGAGATATTTGAACAGACAATGGCTTGCATGGTATATGGCATGCATGTGGATTTCAAATGATATAGTGCAAACGGTGAGTCAAACATTTCCTTGTTTATCTATCTGTATCTTATTTTCCATTGACAGCTCTTTTACTGATGCATTTTACTTCATTTATAATTTATTAAACTTTTAGATTCCTATTTGTCATTATGTTTGTAATTTGCATATACCAAGTGGTCTTTTAATCTATTATATGCGTTTATAAATGCATACAATATTATGTAGATATAATTTACTCCAAGCAGAAAGTGTGATCAGCATGCAATCTTTTTCAAGCATAGCTTTATGTAGCAGATTAATGTGGCACCCATTAAAATTAAAATGCCCTGGACAATAATATTCTATTCTGCATATGTTATTCCACATCCTCTAAGTTAAAGTTTTTCCTTGAATTTCTAGAAAGAAGAGTTAAACAATTAACTACAGACTGTGGTCATCGACATCAACAGTAATAAAAGAGAATAATAAGAGTGGATCAAATATTACTTATCCGAAAGGTTTTCCAATATTGGTAAGATTAGAACAAAGAACTCCATTTAATTTTTTACGAAGAGAATCTTGAAAGTAAATTATTGTGTAATGATTGTATGGTATAATCTTCATGGCATATTATGGGGTTCATTAAAATTAGTATCTGAATCAAACATTTTGATTTTATCAAACGTTCTAATAGTTCGAAATAGTTTCATGTTTCGGTTTTAATCATTCCAAGACTACATGTGTTGTTAACAAGGAATTTCATATGCTTCAGTCTTTATTTGTTGATTTAAAAAAGAGCTGTAGAATGAGCGCTGGTGATATATCCCATAGCCCTCTTATTGACATTATTAACATGTGTTGCTAGAACAAGTAAAAGTTTAGGTCTGTCATTGGAACCTAGAACCAATTTTCTTCAAAGTAATTTATTTCGTTGATTTTCTAATTCTTATTAAATTTAAGGATGGCTGTAGAATCGGATCCTGTGTGCAAGATTTGTTCGAGTGGCTTCGACAGGAACAATCCGGAAGTTAAGATTGGACAGAAAGGTCTGACCACTTTGTTGAATGCAAGTAAGGTGAGACAAGAGAAGGAACTGGAAGATTATTTTCAAGCAAAAACTTGATGAATGTAATGTTATCATTCACAAGGAATATTGAAGGAGGTACACAGACCTGCGCAAAATAGAAACTACAGTTCATCCTGAAGTAAAAAGACTCCGCTTCTCACTAAGCAAATTCAACTGGAAGGAAGATTGCCTGTATTGTGGCAAACATTGTGTTACACCATCTTCAAGTAAAAATCCCGGACAGAAAAGTTACTGTAGAGTGGAAACCTTTTAATTTCGAGATAATATCATGAGAGTTACCAGCAACAGCGCAGATTTTGAATTAGCCCTTATCCACCATCAAGTCATGAACTGTTATGATCTGGTGAGTGTGGAAGCCATTTACCACAAGAAGTGTTTCTCTATGTTTTCGTTGAGCAAACGTGGAAATACAGATGCAACTAAAGAGAGTCGAGGTCGACCAGCAGATACAGTTATGCTGAAATCATTTGAGAACACTTGCATATGGCTTGAAAGTATCGAAGGAGCAACAACATTGAGAGAATTGCAAAAGCACATGAAGAAACTTGCTGGTGAAGATCATACCTGTTATTTGGCTTGGTTAAAGCGGAAGCTCATTGGAAAGTACGGATCTAATCTTCATATAACAATAGATGGGTATCGAAACATAATAACTATGACAATAGAAAATATAATCAACGACGAATGGTATGAAGAAAGAAATGCAAATATTGAAGATGAAAGAGAAAGGATAGCCTTGACAGCAGCAAGGATAATCAGGACTGAAATTAAGGAGCTGTCGCATTTCAAAAAAACATGTATCCTACAGATGAAAACTTAGCAAGTGAAGAAGAGGGTGAGGAGTGGCTTCCAATAAGTTTAATGAAGTTTTTGCTTGCACTGCTGTCATCAAGGAAAGAGTCCATATGTATAGGGCAATGCATTGTTTATGCTACATGACCCAAATGTGCTTTTCCACCAATACTGTTTGTATTGAGAGTAGAACTTGACCATGTTTTTGGCTCTCGCTTGCTTGTTGAGCATTTATCTTGCTTGGGATTTTGCATTTCCTGTGAAGAAGTAATAAGGTACAATCAATCAGTCCTGCAATCTGAACGAGCAGAGAATCAGGTCGCCTTGACTGAATCACATTTTGTACAATATTCAGCAGACAATATTGATCAAAATACCATAACACTCGATGGTAAAAACACTTTTCATGGAATGGGGATAATTATTTCAACAATATCATCAGAAGATAACCTAGTTGCAACCTACCTCAAATTTAACGAAAAGAACGAGTACCAGTTGCAGAGTTAACTCAAGACATGTGTATCCCAATATTACCTTCTGAAAGACCAGATAGGTCAGGACTTTCAGAATTTCGGCTCATACCCCTGTATCAGCTCACTATTCCCATACAGATACCAAAGGAAATATCTACATGTGATACTTTGTGGCACTTAGGATGGTTGTTTGAATCTACCTTTGGAAAACATCCAAACTGGTCAGGATATATGCAGATGATCAACAGTGAAGAGAACCCTGAAAAATCAGATATACATCTCTTGCCAATCATTGACATGAATCCAACAAATAAAACATGCATCTACTCTACTCTTCTCTATGTAATAGAACAAGCATCTAAACTTGGGATAGAAACTCCTTACATAACATTTGACCAACCTTTGTGGTTAAAAGCAGTTGATATTGCTAACTCACTCCACTTGGACATAGTTATAAGACTTGGTGGGTTTCACATGTTGATGATTTTCTTGGCAGTGTTGGTGTTTCAATGGAAGGTTTATAGGTGAAATTAATGGAGAAAATGTTGTACTTGACTTGCTTTCTGGGAACGCCACTGCCCGTGCTTTGAGGGGTCATTTCCTGGTCCATGCAGCATTGATGGCAAAGTTGTTTCAACAATGCACAGATCACATGGACACCAAACTGGCCTGGGAACAAAACTGAGTGAGCAACATGAAGAGATTGGAATTAGCCGGCGTAAGCGAGATCATGATGACTTGACAAAGTTAATTAATTGGTTTGTTCACTATGAGCCATTTGACACGATTTATATCAGCTCTGCGCTCCTTATCAACTGGAATTACAGCAGGACCTGATATTATTGACGGGACCTGGTATTAACTGCCACTTAGCAGAGGAGGTAGGTGGAAGCATTCAGAATAATCTTGACAATATGCAATTTACAAATGCAAAAATTAAACGTACTTCCAAAGTCAAGACCCTGTCATCACTCTACAATAATGTGAAGATCGGAAAGAGTAATAACCTAACAGTCAGTCCCACCGTTCTATTCACAAGATTGGTTGTTGTTGCTCAATGAGAAGAAGACATTTCCAAGTATTTTAGTTATGAATTAACTACGAAACCTTCAGCTCTGTTAAAGAAGGCATGATGCAGAAACCTGATAAGTCACAACTTAGACGCGCTCTTACTGAAGGAGTTTCTGATGAAACACTACCTCTAACAAATCAGCAATTCGTGTTAGATGGCGGGGCATTGATTCATAAAGTACGTTGGAGAAAAGGTGAAACATACGTTACGTTGACTATGTGAGCAAGAAGTATGGAAAGTATTCTATTGTCTTCAATGGTTATGGAAACACAGGTACAACTAAAGATCATGACCATATATGGAGAAGCACCCGGAAAACATCCTCGAATATTACAATATCAGACGAGAAAACTGTTTTCAGCAACCAAGATGCATTTTTAGCATATAGCAAGAATAAAGATCAGCTTGTTTTGCTATTGACAAAATATCTACGAGCTGCAAAGATTACTGTAGTGAACTGTCCAGAAGGTGCATAGATACACAGATCGTCTTGCAAGCCATCAACTTTGCAAGAAATCAAATCTCAGTCACAGTAGTTGCTGATGACACAGATGTCTACCTACTCCTGGTATCACCACACATGGATAATCAGATGGCTAATATTTTTTTCATGTCCGAGAGAGCACAGAAGACCTGGAGTATAAATAAAATAGTGAAATCCATGGAACCACTTGTCAAGAAACACATTATATTCTTGCATGCGTGGACAGGTTGTGATACAACATCGTCAATACATGGACACGGCAAGACATCCCTCATAAAGGAAATGAAGTCATCAAAGGAACTTCAAATGCAATCAGAACTATTTAGTAATCCTTAGGCAGATCAGAATGAGGTGGCACAAGCAGGAGAGAACGTTTTCATTATGATGTATGGCGGTAAAACCAGTGATAGGTTAAACATTTTGAGGTAAGATTAAGTGGTCATGTGGACATGGTGAGAATGTTTAAGTCTGCTATACTTGTGCTTGTTTTTTCAGCTGAGTGGGCTTTACAAGATGTAGTTCGCCATATTTCCAAAAAGGTTCATCTAACATTAGTTTAAAAACTTGCATTCAAACATAAGATGTAACACGCCATATTTCCAAAAATATTCATCTAACATTAATTTAAATCTTGCATTGCAACATAATTTGAAATCTTAAACCAACACAATTTTATGCCTTTCAACCTGTCTAATGCAAGGTAGAATTCAACGTCTGCGTATTTAAATACTTCCCAAGGAAGTATAAGAGTGAGACCTTGTTTTTTCATAAAGAAAATTCCTCTCAAGTGACATATTTATAGACAAGTGTTTTGTTATATCAGGTACAACAAGTTCCTTTCCAAAGTGTCTTCGAATAAAGCTAAATCGGCTTCTGAAAAACTTTCACCAACAGAAAGAACTGCACGGTTCCATAGCCTCCGGGTGCATTTGCAAATCATTGGTTGGAAGACACTTGACACTTTAGGACTAGATCCAAGCCATTGGGGTGGAAAATGATTGACAGTCATCTCACTCCAATACCAAATGATGATCCTCCTGCACCAGACAAGCTGCTGAATTTCATTAGATGTAGTTGCAAACCGACAACAAAGAATCCATGTGGTGGCAAAACATGTTCTTGTCGAAAGAATGGCCTAACCTGTGTTGCTGCCTGCAGTGGTTGCCAAGGAGAAAACTGCCTGAATGTATATGAGGTGCGTATACACTAGTATTCTTATAAGCAACTTGGTTTTGCGATATTACATTGCATATATTTCAAGAATGTGAGACATCAAAAAGTGTGTTATATAACTTTGTTGTGGAATGTTAAAACAATTAAAAGTAATGTTAAATAGCTGTTAATAATTGCTTGACAATCTTAAAGAAGTAGATATGACAAAGCATCCTAAGTTGATAACATATCTTTTATTTTTATCATTTTATTTACAGGCTGAAGAGGGTGACAGTGACGAAGAAGACAGTAACATATTTGATATTTAGGATGGCATTGTTTAGTTTTCCTGCAAATATTAAAAAAACATATGGAAATAAGTTTTCTTCATTTGTTCTTTGCAACTTTGAAGCTCATTTACCATCATCTTTTAGTAATATCTGTTCTATTATTTTGTTTGTATTCTACACATTTAACTAACATTCATTGCATAAATTGGTTATAATAGTGATATTTGGGTCTGCAAATTCCAATATTCCAGTCTGCAAAATACACATTGCAAATTCGGCTCTTTAAATAATGTCTAAATAGTAATGAAAATAAATATTTAGATGAAATGACAAATTATACCAAAACAAAACAATTGCTTTTAACCTTACAGTATTAATTTCACATTGACATTGCTTTCATTTCCAGACCAAAATTTCATATTACCTACCTATACTCAAACTGCTATAAATAAAATCTCTACAGGACTGTGAATGGGGATTTTTATTATGTTGTTCTATATAAAATTACGCTTCTTTTGGTACCAAATTTGCTTTTATTAGAATTTCTTTTCGAGTTGGCACTTTTTTTGCCTTCTACGCTCGGACTAGTTACAGATGTATGGAATGGATACCATTCAGTTCTGTTTTGCCAGGATGACCGTCACTTAACCACATTCATCACCCATGTTGGGAAGGTACAGGTACAGAGTTGCTCTCAAGGGTTCCTGACTAGTGGTGATGGTTACACAAGGAGATTCAATGAATTCATAAAACAAAATGTGTTGACAACACGGCCATGTGGATACAGGCCTGAAACAACATTGGTGGAGGATGATTGACTTTCTGGAACTGTTGGGTAATAACGGAATTGTCTTCAATGAAAAGAAATTCCTGTTTCCACAGAAAACAGTTGAGTTTGCCGGATTCAAGATCACTGAAACAAGAATCCATCCGCTCAATAAGTTCCATATGAGATTTTCCGACACCCACACAACAAGAAAAAAGATATTGTTAAAATATATAGTTTATAGTTTAATTATTAAAATTATTATTAAACACAAGAAACCTCTTTCTTCTGTAGTTTTAGCATTTTTTGTGACCGATGGAGTTCATGTGACGATCGAAGTTTGATCTTAACATCCATGAAGTTCCATTTACACCATATTTCTCGACATCCTCTACAAGTTTTCCATGGTAACTCTCTTTGATTTTGGTTACGTTTTTCTGACAAGTTTTGCAGTTGGCATGAATCACGTGAGTTTTAGTTTTGTCGTAACTAGTAATGAGTTCATTTCGTATTTCTTCTGGCCATTCGTCGAATGATGTCTTTGTAATTTTTTGGATCGACATTTTTTGTTGGTGTATGTAATAGCATGCTATACTATAGTTAAAAATACTTTTCTGTGTAATCTTAAAATAAATCATGGAAATCGCTTTCCTCTTCACGTTAAACATGTTCTCCTTTTGGTGCTTTTAAATGAATACTAGGTCCTAGTCTAGGAAATCATGTGTTCATTTTCAATTAAATAAATTCTTTGTTGTTTCTAAATACATCTTGTACAATCACAATGACGAAAATATTAAGCTAAGTAGCAACTGGTCTATAAAAGAAAATTGTTACTACACGCAAGAGAAAAGCATTCATAATAAAATAATTCATCAATTCGTGGAAAAATGATTTCAAAACGTTATTTCCAAGATGGTGACGGGAAGTCACGAGCTCAAGCATGGATGATGAATAACGAAAGCACCAATACACAGACATGGAGGGACAAAACAAAACCTGAACGTAGTCTCAACAGAAGTATCCTGACTTGCTGCATACCTGTGCTGTAATACTTTATGCTTTGTATACACACAACATTTCCAAGAATTTAATAAAAGAAAAAATATTAATTACAACCATTACACATGAGTCTAACAAGATTCCTGTGACGTACTTTTGCGAGAGTCCTTCCACGAGTCAGACTTGCGGACTTGCGTCGAATTTGAAAGCCTGAAAAGCCAATTGCTGGAGCAGCTTGGCTGGTTAGTGTACTCTCCAGAAATATCCATGTATTCTGATTGATGGGTACAAATTACAAGTTAAATTTACAAGCTATGAAATTTGGCGGTAATGATTGTTCTGTCACCGCATCATAATGGCAGTCATTAAATGGTGTGAACAATATTTCATTACCGTATATACTAATTTTGAAACTTTACAAACACATAACACTTCGATTGCATGTCCACATTGTCTTCTTGTAGGTTAGAAGAAGAACGTCCAGTGAACCATCTCTACGATGTTGGAGAATGAGCAGGAAAAACTATATATTGGAGTTTGCAGGGTATATTCTAGCTTGAAAGGGCCACAGGTTCTATTTGGCTGCTATTTGGCTGAAAAGGGCACATTTTACCTCAAAAAATAGGCACATTTTCCATTCAGACCAACCTAATTGATAGTATGTTTAAACTAACATCTTCCAAAGGGGAATTGCACCCATAGGTGCTAGAATATGCACTGGTTTGTTCATTTTTATTTACAAGATAAACTGATGCAGTCAGGGGTTAATACAGGATTTGAATTTGGGCGGGTTTCGCTACCCATGAACCAATCAGAGAGAATAACACGAGTGACTCGAGAAAATATATATACAATATTTCTTCTTCAATGTGACGATTTGCTTTGATGGCATGTCAGTCATCAATATAACGGCATGGTATGTCGATGCATCGAAAGCAGACTTAAAACATGTCTTAAGCTATGAGTATCACATTATTCCACATGTTTGGTTTATAGAATTCCTCAATAGTTAAAAAATTTCAACAAACTACGTAAAGAACAACTGTTAAGAACAGCACAATAAAAAATTATATGGATATTTTTATTGAATTTGGGCACGAGAATTTGGACATGAGAATTTGGTTGCCCAATAGCGCTTTTCGCTATGGAATATGTCCTGTATTAGCCCCTGACAGTTGTTGTTGTCTTAATCTTACTAGCCAAAGCATATAGCTATCATATTAAAATTGTTATATGTAATTGAATAGCTAAGGAAGCTCAACTCTAGTGCGGAGCTTCTATTCACTCGTTTTATTTTATATATTAATTTAGTCAGTCTGTTATCAAGGTTGTAAAAAAGTTGGATAACACAATATTTTGTTGTCAGGTTGATAAAAATATATTTTTGCAGATGATCTACAGTCTAACATCCAAAATCTCGAACTCCCACCAGACCGACAATTTTGTTCTACATAGATAGCGAGAAATATCAGAATAAATCTCTCAAGGGGTAGTTTCCATCATTCGAGGAATGTAACAAATGTTGTATCTGCTCATGTGTTTCTATATGCCAACATTCGAAGGATAAAATGCAACAAATGTTTTATCTACTCACAAGTTTCTATATGTTTCACACAAGTAACCTTCACTTCAGTCTATACAAATTCTTATGTGTCATAATTTTTCATTATTTTTAAACATTCAAAATGCTTTGTCATTTTAACATTGATTCTGTGAGATAAAAAAATTTGATCGAGATATAGTGAAAAGTTCAAAATGGTGTTGGTTTTTAAAAGGAATTTCACAGGAAGTGCTGAAGGAACCAGCAATATTGTTCGAGATAATAGCAAGTTGTTTTAGATAAGCAGAAATTTCTTTGATTGATTTAAAAAAAAAAGGCTATTTAAAATTGACAAGTACAGAACCCATGAATAACTATGCTAGATGAGGAGGAGGTCCAACTAGCAAAGGGATTATGTCTATAGCATAATTGACACTGCTGAAAACATTTGCCTGGTGTTCAGTAATAACTTCCAATGGCCCCAATATTTCTTTACCTACTTTCTGTCTCTGTTTAACTTGCTGTACCAGTTTATTTTGTAGGAAAGTTAACTTGGTTCCAATACGAAAGAGTTACGATCATAAGATTTGATTGGCTGTAAACTGATTGAGAGAACATTTTAGTTAGTTAGCCAGTAGTTGTTGCAACCCTAGGTTTCACCCCATACGGTAACTAAAGTAGATGTACCAATGAAAGGAGACAGAGGAGGGACAAAAATGTTAGCTGGGGTCTCCCCTACAATGAATGGGCACATCACATATTAGTTAGGTACCTATATGTACATTTGTATATATCTTCACCATACATGTGATTTCTCCAGGTAACCCAGGTAACCTATTTTTCCTTTTTGTGGGAAAATTCTTCAAGCGATCTTGCCAGTACCAGCAGAGCATGTTTCGCTACCTACCCACTAAGAAGTATTTTTACTGCTAGAAAGCATCCTCTAGGTTAGTGAGACATTTTATGCAATTTTTCTGACTAGAATGTCTCAAATTTCCTAATCAGTGAAACATTTATAAATTTATCAAGATCCATAAAAATATATAAATGAAATAACAATAGTATTTGACTCTGAAAGACTTATTCTTTTATTCTTTATGGTACCTGTGATTATTATTGTGTTAGTTCTACATAACCAGGGTTGCACAAATTCAAATTTGTTTGCGTTCGTCGAACGAACGCATCTGCTTAAAGGCATTTTTCCATTACTGTGCTTTTGCCCGCGCGGGCGGAGCGAACGTTTTTGCGCATGCAATTTTCTTTGAAAAAGCATGCGCAAAAAAGTTCGCTCCGACCGCGCGGGAAAAAGCGCAGCAATGGAAATTGGCCTTAAGTAAGCGTACGCAGCACGGACGTCTGCTAATCTGCCTACGTTCGTGGAAATATTTGTTACTAATAGGCCAAGCTTAGACAAGACTAATGTTCAATTCGATGTTTTATGAGTGATACAACACAACTACAGCGCTAACATGTACATTAATGAAAATATTTTTATTTTTATTAATATTTAATACTAAAGCGTATCGAAATTTGTTTTTTACATGTCAGTAGTTTCAATTATTAAATGTCTAGACACACCGTGCGAGAATTTCTGTCTCTATATTTTTCTAATATTTAACGATAACACTCTTCTTTCTCATTGCAATGAAAGTGTGTCATAATTAACAACCAAAAATGTGCGATTAAATTAATGCAAAGAAAGGTAAACCCATGCAATTAAAACCGCTTCGTAGCGTAATAGATTTCCTGAACAATCGCGGCAACGTGCATGTTAATTTAATCAATTCAATTCAGCATGGATTGGAAGCATAGCTAATAATTGGTTTGTTTATATATTTCAGAATATGATTAATAGTCTTGTTAAAATGATCTGCACATGCGTGATCAAATGAACTCTG
>JANTOQ010430683.1:0-11689 GCA_027564595.1 Bythotiara depressa
AGCTTTTTTTGCCGTCGCAGTAGAAGTGATCGACGGCATTTACGACGGCAAAGCTGAATGCCGTCGTGGATTCAGAGGGCTGCTTCCTACTTAACAAAAATAAAACAACTACGAGAAACAATAGTACATTAGTATTGCTTCTGAAGGTCAGACTTGAATTTTCGAAATCTGGCTTCTTCCTCATAGGTGGAAGTACTGAAGCCTTTCAGAAAGAGGTATCAAAACACTGCTGCTGAAAATGTCCAGTATATTTCCACATTTTCAACTAGATAATTTTATACATTTTTCCTTGTTTTATATTGTAATTTTAATTTTTAGCAGGACACATTAAAAGCAGTTAAAAAATTAAAATTTAATCCTGCAAAACATTTTTAAATAAATGAATAAAAACTTACTCTGTTCTACTTCTAAGGTCATGTCCATGATCATCTTTTACTACAACAGCGTATGATTTCTCATTTGGTGGAAATTTGTTAGGAACTGGATCATTTAAGGGTGGTTGTAATGGATTTTTATCTGTTTGTTCACATCGTTTTAAAGTTGTAGAAGTAGTAGTAGTCATATTATTATGCCTGCCTGACGTACTACCACTACTGCTACTTACACCTTTTCCATACGAAAGTTGTGGTTGGGCAGTTGGTGGGGTTGCTACATGACCGTCACCAAAAACCAGATCTTTTTCACTTGAAATTGCACCTGGTTGGATGGAGTCAGAATGATTTCCTTTGCTACTTCTATCTTGATTCTTTGTATCTTCGGACGCAGAATTAGTTGTACACTGTTTCATTTCAGCTGTTTCATTACCCGAATTCTGTGTTGAGTTAGCTGCAGATGTGGTGACTACTGATGATTGTTTATGTTTCAGACTTACAGGATGGTCTTCATCCTCTTCTTCAGATGTGCCTTCATTAGTGGCAGTCTGTAATTAAATACACAGTAATGATTAATATCCTACGGAGACACAAATCCAACAACCATTTACTGGCGTATAATAATTTATGCTAGAAAAGCTTAGAGCACACATGGGGTAAATGCTGTGCACATGCTTTGCACTGTCGAGCAGAGATCAATTATTATAATTTGCACCAACCTCTCCAAAAACAAAATAAAAAGTGAAAAACCATTTGTGCCCCATGCATATTAAGTACAACAGTCAGAATAACACACAAGATCAGCTACATTAACAAAATTTTAATTATTCACAATTTAGGTGGGGTTTGGTTCTTAGGCAGCCATTCTAAAGTGATCCATTCTCAAAGCAGCAATGTATAATTGGTTAAACTAAGTTTCTGTTTACTCCCTACCACGATTATTCCCTAATTTTTAATTTTTTAATTCATGTTACAAAAATTCATTTATAAAGAATGGTATTCAGTTGATTCCATGATCCATCAAGTGTGAATCATATAATGTGCACTATTAATGGTTATTATTTTATCATCTTTCATGGATATGAAGATATATTATCACTTTTGAATAATAGAACAACAACTCTACTTTAACACAGAAAACAGAACAAATATTAGAGCTTGTCTAAATGCCGAACTTTTGGGCACCCTGTGCAGGTGCTCCAGAATGAGCTAATTTACCAGTTACATGATCATAATGCCATCAGAGACAATTTCACCATGAGGTCATAAAGAGCACTAGGGTATCTTCAATATTTAAAACATAGGGTGTTCAATATTAATTATTCCAGACAGTCTTGATGATAGACACCTCCTCAATTGCATTATTTCTACTCTTAAGCATTATGAAGAATACGTAAGAATAATTGTATTATTTCCTTTAAAGCTTTGAAGAAGAGATAGACAGGATGTGACAGTGTCAGAGAAAAGCTTCTGAGGAGAAATTAAAGCATGAAAAAGAAAAGGGATTGTTGGATATGGAGAGAGATTCAAATTAAGGACCCTTCTGGTAAAGGCACCCACAAATTTCTAAATAACAGGAAATACTTGTATCCATTGTGTTTCTAAGTCAGTTAAGGTTCAAGGTATATTAGGACAAATACAAATTATTACTGATATATTCTTATATTCTTTATTCCAAAAATATACCTTAATTACAATTTTGGTTAAAACATATATAGCGATTGTAGGCAGCTATTTTCAGATCATATGTATGATGATGCACTAAACCAGCATATCTGTGTGTGGCATAAGAACACAGAAAATGTTTATTTGGTTTAATGTTTATAATAGAGTTAATGAAAATCAATTAAAAAATTAAACTGTTTTCTCAGCATGAGTGTATTTGTAAGTCAGCCATGTAAAAAGCACCAGTAACATTTTCAGAACTGTGCTTTCAAAGTATATAACTTATTATTAACTGGCAGCCATTTTGCTAGAGGGCTGATTGCCAAATCAACATTCTCATGTGACAAACAGGGTGTTGGTACAGGCTCATACCGATATTAAAACATGAACATAGACAAATATAAAATGCTAACTTTGCCTTGCGACAGATTGATGAGATAAATAGATATAGCTATCAACAAAAAAGTTTCTGAAACAATTTCAATGTCACTCCAGAAATAAGTAGATCCAAACACATAACCAGAAAAACAACCATTTTCTTCTGCTTTATCAACAAACGTAGCTACATCCAATTCGTATTGCTCAGCTTTTAGCTAGCAGTCATAAAAATGTAGCAAGTTTTAACTCCTGTCATAGGTGCCTATCAGCTGTCATTCCAAAACATGTCTAGCTTATTTCGTCTTTTTGTTTTGTTTTTAGTCAATTTGTAGCTGCTGATTTCAAAATAGTTAGGTAAACAGGCTCATTTTGGCATAAAATGCCCTTTTTGGCCATTAACGTCATGTGATCGTTTTCCCAGAAATTAAAGGTCACAGAAATTTAAAAATAATTATGCCCAGAGGTAGCTCTTTAAAAATGCAATAAAATTAATGTAAACCACATATATCTAAAACCCTTGGTTTATGAGATAATGGCCTAAACTTTCAGGGGATTGATTAAACAAAATAAAATAATTAAAAGTCTATTTTTATCAGAAAGTAAGATACAATTACTTTGTGTGCAAACATATATTACCCCTTTGGTTTAGTACAAACTACAGAAGAAACATTCTATAAAGATTATGTTGTTAAATGTTTTGGAGTGCTAAGTGCCAATTGATGTGGTTGGATGATCGATAGACCATGATTGGAAGGCAGATGGTCGAGTAACGTGGTGCAAACTTATTTTCCTGACGATATTAAGCAAGTTTTTGTACCTGCTAATAATCCTGGTGATAAAATTGACAACCACTGTGATTCTGATGATGACAGTTACAAATCTGATGATTTATTTACTAAAACCAGTGACAATAATGATGAAGATGATTATTGAAATTTTTAATGATACTAAATGTTTTATGTTAATTTTAGTGCTTTTTGATGAATGTCTGCAATTTTAGGAATTTAACATCACAAAACTTCAGATCAAATTAAGGCTGCAGTTAGTTAAAAGTTCGGTTATTGTTCAACACATGCATCACAAATTATTTCCAAAATAATTACACATTGAAAGTAATTATTGCCTCAAATTATAATATATTTTTTAATTTCCCAATAAACTATTGTGTGTATTTACTAGCGTATTATTTTTCTTTTTCAGCATGAATTATAAACACCACTAACACTAAGTGTTCCAATTAATGGGTCGCAATTCATGAATCACAAACCGTTTTTCAAGTCTCACAAATCATTTTTGTCTTGTAGATAAACAAATTATGAACTACTTCGTAAGCAGACAAAAATGTACTAGATTTTTGTCTATAATTTTGTAAACATGCTAAACAAAACATTAGAAAATCTATGTATTTTACTTCTCTTTGTATCTTGCTATTTTTTATGAACACATGTTTTATAAATGGTACTTTCCTCCACAGAGATCATTAAAAAATCTTTTCAGTGTCTCATATTCTTAAATAAAATTTATTTTTCTTCTCATTGCATCATGCTATTTTTTATGAAATACATGTTTTATAAATGTCAGTTTCCTCCAAGGAGATCATCAGAGCATCTTCTCTGCATCTCCAAATTATTATGTTTCTTGCATATTTTTTTCCTTCTCTTAAACACCAGATTATGAAACATGTATTTTATAAATGTTAGTTTCCTCCACTGAGGATTTACCAGGTTTTTGTAGATGAAAGTAACCCCTGTGAAGGAGAGTAGAATAAATTACGAAGAAAAGAATACATTGCATTGTGTAAAACAAATCACAAAAGAATTTATTGTTGTATATTATTGAGATAATGCTAGTTGTACCATTCACAAATGTGAAAGTGGAACAGAGTGAAAAGTGGAACAGAGTGAAAACAGATTTTCAGAACAGGTTGAAACATGATTGGTTAGACGTGTATCTGTGAGGGAGACGATTTTTAAATCTCAAACGGCTTAGTATAAACATCTTTCGTTGTTCGTTTCGTAACATTTGAATAGAATAATAATGGCACATGCACTTGTCATACAGGATGCATTTTGCTTCCATTTCAAATGTATTCACATCATTTCCAGATGCATTATTTTTTTCTATTCAAGTTAGCTATTAACACCTTACAGACACTCACATACACAACACTGCACCACTAGCTGGCGAGGACAATTAATGTATATTGTCAGACTAGTGGCGCACACAACATTTAACATATAGTGGGCGTGGTCCCACGAGGACAGTAGGTCCCTCCACATGGAAACGTTGCCCAACGTTGCATCCGTAAACCTCTATACAAGATGTATATTTTTGCTCCAGCCGGGAATCGAACCCGGGTCGCCCAAGTCAATGGCGGGAGCATTAACCACTACACTACGGATCCATCAGATGCATCAGACCAGCAGTAAATTACTGGGGATAAAATATATGCTTTCAGAATGTTTAAAATGTAGTTGATACTTTAGCGAAGAGTTTAAAAGGAAAGAGTCATACATACGGTAACAGTTACTTTTAAAGTAGCTAATGCATCCTAAACTAATAGAAAATCTTTAATCTTTTTATTTGATTCAGAAAATGATAAGCTAAAATGAACCCTGTCGAAATTCTTTACTGCGTCAATAATGTTATATTGCAGTAAAAGTAAAAAAAAACACTCTCTGACACATCTCTTTATAGAAAAACTTTTAAAATTGTCTTCACAATAATGAAGGTCATAATTGTTCCGTTTAAAAGAATCTCTGAAAGGAAGTTGTAAGATGTAAGTTAATCTGTGTTGCTGTGTTCAGGATGCATAGCCTGGTTTCTATTAATTCTCAGTAGAATAATTAAACAATTAAACAAAAGATGGAAATAAATGGGAAAAACTCCTCAAATTGAAATTTTATATAATATCGGAATAATGAAGACTTTTAGGTACTTGTTTTTGAGTGCGCATGCACTAAAAACTCTAAACATCTAGTATACCAAATAGAGTATGTGGAAACAATCCAGAGTTTAAGAAACATTTTCAAACCAAAAAGTTTGTTTATTTCTTTTCCAGTCTGACTGTCTCCTACTTCTTGCAGCATCTGTGTATTTAAACAGGTACTACTTTAATATGTTTATATTCTGTTTCTAAACATTCTAGGGTGTGTAAATTAAATATAATTAAAAATACTTGAATAAACCTTCCTTTCTCAACATAATAAATTAATAAATCTCATTCGTACTCTCTCTCCTATAAGTTATTGATTAATACTACTGGGAGGAAAAATCTACCTTCATGTACTATGATAGTCTACAAGTTTAGTTGTTCATTAATTGGGGTGTTTTTGGTAGTTTTTTGTAGAAAAACAAATATATAAGAATATTTATTTGTTGAAGTGTTGCAAAGTAATAAACCAAATCTTTGCTGTTCATCATCACTAGAAAATAATTAATAATTAATAATTACTGCATTGCACATAGAGACTTTTTGGAGAAAATGAACAATGACCAAACTTTTAACTAACTGTGGCCTAAAATGAGGTTCTAATCTTGATATAATGTTTCTTTTATAGTTTTTATGTAATAAACCAAGGAGGTAATTAAATGTTTACACAAAAATGGATCATATCTTACTTATGATAAAAATAGACTTTTAATTATTTTAATTTGTTTAATTAACCCCCTGAAATTTTGAGGTTTAAAGGCTATTATCTCACAAACCAATAGTTTTAGATATATAAGGTTTACATGAATTTTGTTGCATTTTTAAAGAGGTACCTCTCAAATTTCCACAAATTTCAATTTCTGATCACTGGGACAACAATCATGTGAGCTTAATGGCCAAATAAGGGCATTTTATGCCAAAATCAGCCTGTTTACCTAACTTTTTTGAAATCAGCAACCAAAGATTCACTAGAAACAATTGTTCTCCCTCCAGAATAATTTGGTAAACAACAACACATCTTCCAATTCTCGATCCTGGATCCTGTAAACCTTGTGATGTTTAAAATTTATCCATGTAGCTAGCTAGCTATATAATAAATTCAAGTAAAAATGTTTCAGATTCATAGATATACTTGGTATCTTCTTTTTCTTGTACTTTGATCAGTGATTTATAGTGTTTTAAAAACTATATACAAAGTTTTCTTGTTCCCAGCAGCAGCAAAATGGCGAAAAATCATTTGGAATCATTTCTGATTCACACGTAGAACAAAAGGTAACCTTCAGATTTAATGTTTTGAAACTTATATTGATTCAAACATTTTTCATAATAATTATTGGAAAGTTAAAAGTTGGGAGAATATAATCAAAATCAAATTTTAAAAATGGTTTTCTTGTGTGTTTGCCAGGTAATAAACGGAATACTGACTCTTTGTTTGTACAGAAAATACAAAGTCCTCATTCCAACACACAGACCCCACACCCCACAAGCTCAGTCTCCGTTAGCTGGACCTAAGACTTTGTATTTTCCTGTACAGATCAAACAAAGAGTCAGTATCCCGTTAAAGGTAGTGTAACAAGTTGTTGAAGTTGTACAAACATATTTACAAAAAGTTATACAAAGATAAAAGCTAATCCTAGAACACCAGCTATGATCTGGCTGTACATTTTTGCACATCTAATGCAACATATACAAATTAGAGTGCATTAAACTGTTTTTGAATAGTATGTATAATTAGGGGCTAAAACAGGACATATTCCATAGCAAAAAAAGCTATTGGGTGCCAAAATTCTCACGCCAAAATATATCCATATCTGACGCCAAAATATATCCATATAATTTTTTATTGTGCTGTTCTTTACAGTTGTTCTTTACGTAGTTTGAAATTTGTTAACTATTGAGGAATTCTATGCATTAAACATGTGAAAAAATGCAATACTCGTAGCTTAGGACGTGTTTTGAGACTGCTTTTAATGCATCGACATACCATGCTGCCATTACCTCTCTTATTTGTTTGGCCTGACATCCACACTCATGTGAAGTTTTCACTCATGCAAAATTTACAGAGTACAAAAAACAAGTCGCTGTACACTGTACGTATTTAATCACCCAGAAAGAGAGAATGAGACATCAACGAAAGATCAGACAAACACCCATAGCTCAGGTGGAATTTTCCTTCATTTCCTGTTGGTGTAAGTATAAAATAAAAAATAAAAAATAATAACAACAGGTGCTTCATTAAAAAGCTATAGTTTCAATAGTTTGTACTTGTAAAATTATTAAAACAAAAGGTAATTCGAGAATTTGCTATTGTATTCTGTCTTTTAAAAACTAGAAAACTCCTTTAAAGAACTCCATTGGAGTGCATTCATACACTTGGACACATATCTGTCGAATAATAGATCAGTAATTTGTAGAAGTTTTAAAATGGCATGATGAGAAATCATAGCTAGCTACACCACATGCTAACTAAAGTAAAATTGTAGGGTACAAGAAACGACTACAATAAAGTAATAATGGTAAATATGATAAAGTGAAGTGAAATCAGTGGCAAAGAAGCAAGCGTAGCATGGCATGATGTGATGATCTGGGATCTTCTCAAACTTAAACATTTTTTTTAACCCTTCAGGCCCTACCACGGTGGAGTCACTAAGCAACTTTGTCTCTAGCACTGCCCAAACTAAAATTTTGTAATAGCCCCTGATCATAGATCATTTTCCTACTTAATGAGTATGTGGGCATTACTATTTACAATGTCTCGACAATCATGTGTACTAAGTATAATATATGGGTGTTAATGATGCAGGTGGTCAAATTAAAACATGTAACATTAAAGGGGAATGGGAATCACTCCCATATACTAGTCTAACATAATAATTAATGTTTAATTAAAATGGATGTGGAAAAGTACTCACATCTACTCAGGTACAAGTCTCAACTAGCCTCCTACAAAGAGTACCCAGGTTCTTTGTAACCATTCTGGCTGAACTGCTGCCCTTCAGCCTTTATAGCTGCTGGTGGTATCCTGTATTAGTTCTGAAGGATATAGCGAAGTCAAAAGTATTGGTCCCAAGACCAGTAACGAAGGACCTGAGATCAGAAAGTCGGCATAATGTGCAAGGTGAGACAGTAGTCTCTGGCCAGCTCATAAGGTTATTAGTAGCACTAATACTACTGCAGTCACTCATCAGTTTTCTATGTCATCTTTCAACAACTGGAAAAGCCAAACTGTGGTTGAAATGGAACTTCTACAGCTATGAGAATTGAGTATTCCCACTCAAATCCGCTTTGTTACATCACCCCACTTGTTCTGGATGACTGAACATCCATATCAGCAGATTTCTGTAACTCCGTTAGTAAAAGGGCCCAGGATGCTGAAAAGAGGGACTTAGTGACAGGTCTTCAGGAGAACACTACCCAGTGATCCAACAGGGGAAGAATCCACATTGACAAAGTACGATCCCCATACCAAACAAGGAGTTCTGGAGTCTTGGGTAGTAATCAGGCCAGAATCTCATGGAATTTGTCTACCTCAACCATTAACAAGGTTGAACACTGCAAACCAGACATGAGACTTCTGGGAAAGTGATATTTGATCAGACTGTAGTCCCCCACTCACACCTAGCATGAGCATTCATGGATAAACAGACCTCATGAGCCCATTCACGTTGAGCTGGAATGGATGCATGGTAGTAATGATCTTCCCTGTTGTTATAGAGTTCTTAGGAATGTACAATCGAAAGCAATTGAGAGATATTATTGTAAAGGCACATTTTAGTTTTAAACCATATATAGACAACACAGGGAATATGCAATGGTCATTACTGCTCAGTTCTGTAACAGTGATTAAGAACCATTTAGCCAAAGCCATCAGTTAAATGTCTAGTAGGAAAACACAACACAGACTCACAGAAAATAAAAGCCTCATATTTAATCTCTATGTATGGACAAGGAAGGTATTGATAGGTAATAATAATAATAATAATAATATTACATATTTAGATTGGCTAGGCCCAAAAAAATTCACAAGACACATAGTCAGGGAATTATTTCCACTGGGGGGCACTATAGTTAGGTTAATCTTGACCTAGAATATGTGGAACCGAGATTCAAAGTTGTACTAGCATCACTACCAGGAAGAGATTGTACTCTTTGGACAAATGCAAACAGTCATTTTTCTACCACTTATAAAGTTTAATAGGAATACCTAAATCCAACCATAATTAGTTATCATCGCTTTTTAATTTAATGCTCCTCCAGATAAATTGCTATTCAAAATACTATTTCCATTCACAAAGATACCAAATGAAACATTGTCTCCAAAATGTCTTCAATTTAATGGCATTGAAAATTTATGACTGAAAGAAAATGGTTCTATTTATTACACATTTTCACATTTACTGGGAAATAACTCACACTGTCAACATCCTTTTCATCTATTTCCTTTTCTTCCTCCTTCTTCTTCTTCTTCTTTTTCTTTTTCTTCTTCTTTTTGTTCTTCTAAAATATAAACATTTCCAGTACATATTAAAATATCAAAACAACAAACAGAAAAAAATGATAATCACAACACGTTGTGGAACATATTAGTGTTTGTTAGTCAAGTATATATAATACCTTGAATTTAACCTTTGAACAAATAAAATAGGAACACAGAAAACAGAATGAATATTATAGCTTGTCTAAATGTCAAAATTTTGGTGCTCCAGAATGAGCTAATTTACAACTTGCATTATCATAATGCCATCAGAGACAATTTCACCATGAGGTCATAAAGAGCACTATTAAGCCCTGAAATAAATTAGAAATATCTCTTTTATTTGGAGGTGAGTGATTTCATTAACACAGGCAAAGTAAACTATTGAAAATGCTTTCCTCCTTAGTTTTATTAGGTAGTTATCTCAAGTCTAGTGCGTCTTGAATATTTAAAATATAAGGAGTTCAATATCAATAACTCCAGACAGTCTTGATGATAGACACCTCCTCAATAACATATTTTTAAGCAATTTATATTTTTTATTTTTACACTTAAGCATTACAAAGAATATGGTTGATCTTGACCTAGTCTTGACTTCAAACTTGATGTATTTTTCGAATGAAGTGCCAGATGGGAAGATAAGAGCTAGTAGGCACAGGGGAGTTGTGAATGTGGGATTTATGGGTTATGATGTCTCAACAGACATGGGTACTAAGTAAGTGTGCTGAAACCACTGGGTAAACTGATACAAGTAACCATTAGTAGGGGAATCACCTTACTCATATTCATTAACATAAAGTAATTGCAATGCTCAAGCTAGTCTGGTTGAATTCACAAGAAAGGTCACAAATACATAGCTAATTAACGATATGACAGAATTTGTAGAATTGAGATTCAAAGTTGTGTTAGTATCACTACCAAGAAGAGATAGTACTCTTAGGACAAATGTGTTCAAACAGTCATTTTTCACTTTTTAATTTAATGTTGCTACACGATTATTGAAAATCTTCTGAAACACTCCTCTTCCAGATGACTTGCTATTCAAAATACTATTTCCATTCACAAAAATCCCAAATGAAACATTGTCTCTAAAATGTCTTCAATTTAACGGTACTGAAAAAAATATCATGTAATGGCTGAAATATAATGGTCCTATCACCTACACATTTATTAAATGATTTACTGGGGGTAAACTCACACTGTCAACATCGTTTTCATCTATTGCCTTTTCCTCCACCTTCTTCTTGTTCTTGTTCTTCTTTTTCTTGTTCTAAAATATAAACATTCCAGTATATGCTAGAACAAAAGATCAGGTAAAATGAGAAAAACATATAATAAAGTATTTCTGTTACAATATAAAATAACTTTAGCAACAATGGATCCATCAAACATATGAAATAGTATACAAACAATGCTGCTGAATATTTGTGATTCATCTTCATACATTGCTTAATTACTGTACTTACTGTATATTACTAAGCTTTTAAGGAACTTTTTGTGGCCTCTGAAAAATTTAGTCCCCTTTACTTTAAACATCAATATTTAACATCTTTGCTAATTTCCTTATTAAATCTTTTTCATCTATTTAAAAAAATAAAATAAAACCCTTCTCCTTTGCTTTTCAGCATTTCCATATTTTGTCAAACATTCATATCTCCTTAAAACCGTCATTATTAAATACTAATATCAAGCTACAATTCTTTGTATTCAGGTTGTAAAACCATTATTTTAATACATATAGAATATCAAATGCTCTTCTCAATGCTCTATAACATACATATATGCTCTATAACATACATATACTAACATCAGAGTAAGGTGTCTATTCTCATTAAATCTCATTACCCTGCAAGATATAGAAAATATATA
>JANTOQ010430794.1:0-10052 GCA_027564595.1 Bythotiara depressa
TGAAGCGACGTTGAAACAACGTTGATTTAACGTCGAAAATACCGACGTCGCACGACGTCGGAAAATCCAACGTCGTCTAAAATATCAATTTCAACCAACTGCCGACGTCAAACCGACGTCAGTCTGCGACGTTGAAACAACGTTGATACAACGTCGGTGTGCCCACTGGGTTCATTTGTGATTTCATTCTGGTACCTGGTGGTATACTCAGAGAAGAGAAACGATATTTTTTATTTGATTAGAAAATCTTAAAAAACTCGAACGTATTTCGACTCTTGTTATCTAACCCGGTGACAGCTTGTATAATAAGAGACGACGCTTGTTGAATAAAAACAAACACATACAATTTATACAGAGAACATTATGAACATTATGTCAGTTTTTTTAATTAAAGTATTTCCCAACACGACGCTATTTTGATCCAGGTAATAAATATATATGAAACTAATCCAGTAGTAACACCAAAGCGCTCCGCAACATCATCATTTAGGGCACAAAACCGAAGTCAGATTAAATAAGTAAAACATGTATCCTTTGTGGCATTTCTTATCCTTTGCTGACTAAACCTTTTTTCTCCACTTTTATTTAAGTTCCTCTCCAATAGATTAATGTTTGCAGATACGGTTTCAAGATAGAAAAATTGTTTCAAATATAAAAATGGTAGATATGCCAGCACAAAAGTTCAGTTTTGAATCAGTTTTGATATCTCTGCCAGAAAAATTTGGTCTTTGTTTTCTTTGACGTAGTTTTTCTTTTTTTAATTTGTTAAATTCTTTGGTCGGGTTATTAATTGACCTTTTGAATTTTAGAAAAAGCATCATCTGTTGATATTCGAAAAAAATTAACAACAGATTCAAATTCATCACTTCAAAATATGACTAAAAAGAAAATTTCCAATGTACACCCCAAAGAAAGATTGTATTCACTATGGCAATAGTAATGGAAATATCATTCACGGTCAAAGCGTAATTGAATGCGCGGCGAAGCCTGGGCAGTCTTTGGTCTTGCAGATTGTTAGTGTTCGCCCTTCCGTACAAGTTCCTAAACTCCTGAAGAACCAGCCAAGCTTTTATGTTGAATCGAGTAGGCTTTTATGTTTATTACTTACTAATATCCCTTTTGTTACGTATATAATAGACACATTATGAATATAATAGACACATTATACTAAAGTTTAAATACACCCTCCTCCCCGTAGTGATTTTTGGCGCATCGCAGTCACAAAGCCGACCCGGCTTCTTGTTTAAGTTTATAAAGTCCAGACTCGTTTTCACGTAAAGCATGCTATTTTAAAAATTCTGTAGTATTTGTTCGACTGTAGCTATCTATTATTCTTGAACATTCACGACATGTTTTTTCTGAGGAAATGAAATTTAAAAAAAATATCTTAAATATCAGTGGAATGTTTTGCATGACGTCATGAAGTTATGTAATGCAATTCGCGAAATGTCTAATATTTTATTAAATCATATTTAGTCTTTCAGGGACAGCTTGGTGTCAACTATCCAAATTTACCCTGGCACGGACTGCTTGTGGCAACTAATCAAATTTTGCTTGGCACGGACTGCTTGGTGGTAATTATTCAAATGAGGTACAATATTGACAAGGTTTGAATAACACACTTCGAGGTTTTTGTGTTGCCAAATCATAAATTAATATCTGTGTCGGGCTTGTGTTGGCCTACAGTATGAAAAGATGACGTGTTATTGCGTAACGATTTATGAAAAGGAGTATTGATTTATTTAAGTCTTTTTACCCATTAACTCGCACATACTATACTAATATAATAAGACGAAATAATCCAAATGAGTTCCACAAGTAATGACACAGCATCGTTATTATTATAGCATGTATTTCGACATATATCAACATACAAGTACAAAATAAATACATTGTTACAACTAGTGAAAATAAAGAAAATATTATATTTTGTTACATAATATGTATATATTACAACTACACTAGACGAGCGTAAATGGGCAGAGACTTGAAGAAGACAAAATAGTCTTATCACCAAGCACCTTAAAGTAGTTAAATCATGGAGAGTCTTGTTACACAATGTTTACAGACGCAACGTTATTTTGTTCATTGGAATAGCCAGATTTCATTATCAAAGTTAATAGACCTTTTCATATTAGGCCGAAATTTGAAGATTATTTTTATTACAAACGGACTTTAGATATGGATTCTACGTAAAATAATATACTTAAAGGGTATTTTCAAGTTTTTAAAGCTAAACAGATCCGATTTTATGGCATATGAGCATATCCGGTCAAAGCCTTCTTATATTTCGATTTAGCAACCCAAGCCTCGTTATGATAAGGAAGGCTTTGGTTATTGAATATTTTGTAACATTTGCTAACACTTCCCTGATTTACTAACAACTCTAAAAATGTACTGTTTGTTTACATTTTGACAAGGAATCTGAACCTGTAATCTGTTTTTCATTAAAATGTACAAAATGTGCTGTTTTGAGAAGTTGACGTGTTATTGCGCAATGATTTATGAAAAGGAATATTTGTTGATTTTTTAAGGCTTTTTCAAAGGAAGGTATAGATGTGAGTGTTTTTTAACAACTTGTTCCAAAGAGAGTGGCCTCGAGTAGATGTGGCAAATTTTCCGATATCGAGTTTCTGTTTAGGGACTACAAAGTTACATTTTGAATAAGTAGTAGGATACATATGTCTTATTATTTGTAGTTGTAAAATATATGCGGAGTTAATTGTAGTTTCGTTTTAAACATGAAATTGAGAGTTTGGAAAATATTTATTTGGTAAATATTCAAAATATTTAGTTTCATCATTAATGGTCTCGCTTGGGTTTGTACTTGCCCAGCTTATATTAGCATAATTTAGATGGCTCTGTACAAATGCAAAGTAAATATTTTTTAGACATTTTTTTGTTTTATACATCATTCCCAAATTTTTAGCTATTTTATTTTCGATTTTTGAGATATGTTTTTTCCATGTTAATTTTTCAGGAATTTTATAGCGCTTGTTCCTTTTATTAAAATGTTATTGATTGCTAAGTCAAGTAGTTTTAGTGGGATGCTATCACGAGTTGAAAGCTTATGGAAAAATGAATATTTGGTCTTGTTGGCATTCAGTGATAACTTGTTTGCTCTTAACCAGTTGTTGATCTTTATCACTTCCTGATTTACTATATAAGATAACGTTTGTATCATCGGCAAACATGATTGGTTGTAATATTTTTGAAGCACGATACAAATCATTAACATACAATAAGAATAAAAGTGGCCCCAAAATTGACCCTTGAGGTACACCACACAGAATGGGCATAACCTCTGACATTTCACTTTGGTTATATGTTATAAATTGTGTGCGATTTGCTAAGTAGCTCTGGAACCATTTTAAGTTATTTCCTTTGACGCTATAATGTTCTAGTTTGGTTAAAAGAATTTTGTGGTCGACAACTTCTTCAGTTGACTTTCTGTGATTGACTGTTGACTTAAGAAAAGTTTCCAGTCAACGGCTAATCCCCATTCTAGTTTTATGGACGACGCTCTACCGCAACCCATCCACACCAATATGTTTCATTATAATTATGAAATGTGAATTCAATAAATATTTCATGATTACCATGAAATATTTCAATTCATCCTCATCATTGTAATTTCTGACTATCGTAAAATGGGAGATATTGGTTTATCGTTTATGAGGAGAACATGCCCTAGTCCTAACCCTGACCAGTACCAAAAGCATTTCATGATTATCCTGAAATATTTATATGCGGATATGTTGTCTACCGAGTAAAACGTGAAAACCTCAAATATTTTGTGCTTAATTATTGTTTCCAAACCGATTTGAAAGCAAAACTCGTTGTCGTACTTCAGTGAATGCACTGTTTTGAATAAAAGTTCAAACATATTCCGACATCTGCGAACATTTTAAAATTTAATTTAGTAAATCGATGCGTCATAAGCATAAATAAAATTTTCAATTGCAGTATATCTATGAGTGAAACAATACACACATTAAAAAAGATAACTTTTGCTTTAAAAAAAGTTCAAATATAAAGTAAGGAAAGAAAAACTATAATAGAGAATAAATTTATGAAGCAGCCAGCAGAGCTATTCTAAGAAACTAGAGGTTGTTAACTGCCAGGAAGTACGTTCTTGAATCAAATGAAAAGACAAATGGAGGTTTACTTAGAACACCTCTTCTTCCCAACAGGAGTGGCATATTTTTCTTAACAGATGTCTTTTTTCTAGGAAACAAGGCGGTTTCTCTTAGAACAATTCATTATGCCAGGAAGTCAGAAAAGTAACAATCCATAGAATAAACTCAATTGAACTTCCAATTATGATTCAATAGACAGTAAATAGAAACTTGACAAAAGTAAAAGCAAAAAGCTATAAACCCTTTAAAACCAATCCTTGACTGTATCGAACTGTGAAAAGTTTAATCACAATCATTTATCTATGGTTAATCTATGTCGTAAGACGTAGATGTTTGCAACGCGCGGCATGTCAACTTTTTTATTCCGGACTCTGTTCGTTTTTTGCATTTGACCGTACTTTTAACGTCGCGCGATATGACGAAGTTTTTTAGGTTTCTGAGATCGACTGCCTTAACGTCGGGTAAATGATGATAACGGATAGATATGGTGTTTATGTTATATCGTTTCGCGATGCTGTAAAGTTTGCCTATATTCTAGTCTAGTATTAGCTAGCTACCTAGATCTTGTTTAGTTATGACATCCTGAAGCGATACGCAATAAATGAAGTTGTTTTATACGATAGTGCTATGTTGTAGAGTTATGCGGTGTTTTATTTATGTTATAGAAGGAATTTTCAACGCGCAAGACTGGCTTAATTTTCAAAGCTTACTAACAGTTAAATGTTTAAATTATATACTTGGTTATAAATGAAGTTAAAGCCTTGATCTAATTTTAATTTTTAAAGTTTGTTTTGAAGATTATTTAGTTCATGATTAACATGAACTTTAGCTTAAACCTGGCTATGCTTCACTAGCACTCATATAAACTATTGTTTATAACTTTTTTATCTTTTAAAATCTTTAAATTTAAATTTAATTGACATCTTTTAATTTAAATTCTCAAAAATAACTTTTACAATAGAATTCGACTTAATCTTTCTTCGTATATTTCACCCAGGACCTCTTTCTCTTTTTGATATCGGAGGGCGAAAATGTTTACAAATTATTTCGCAGAATGTACGCGGATATCGCACCCTCCCTTACTGAGCCATGCATAATTGTTTTTAGGTAGGCAAGCAAGTAAAAGATAATTCTTAATGCCAAATATTCACAATATTTTTTCAAGAAAAGTACTTTTTCTACATTTGTTGCTATTTACTGCTACACAGTTGTTTTATACGTTATGTAAATGCTGTGGCGTATTAATAAGAGGAACTTTCACAGAGAATAATTCCTTTAAGATCTTCTCTAAGTACACTCATTTTTTTTATAAGAATCTTTTGTCAGGAGTTATCCCTAAAGCTTTCTTAAATTTTTAGGTCAAAAAGTTTCTTAAAAGTTTCATATAACTTATCTTGCAAAATCGTACCCAAACAGCAAGTAAGACGCCAATTTTGAGAAAACCTTTCGTAACACCAGACTTCTAGTTGATCCTGACTCAGCGCTAAAAAATCTGAATCGTTCGCTTGACAGAAAACAAAGAATACAGTACTTTACAGGTAGCCCTAGGTTTAGCTTTGTTTTGAATGTACTACAGCACAGTATGTTCTTTCAGACATCAGCACTTAACAAAGGTTTCTTAATTTTGAAAATCAGAAATGTTTCTTAGAAGAACTATAGTAGCCTTAAAAGTTTCTTAATTATTTGGTTGTCCTAGCCCCTAGTTTCTTATAAAAAGTTTCTTATAAAAAAAAAGAGTGTATACTCTTTAGTGTATTAACTGCTGCAATTAAAGCCATAGATGTTCAAGCCAACAAGGCTTCTTGTTTCGTTTGTTTTGAAAAACCTTTCTACAGATTGTTTTTTATTACAGCTGGACGACTTTCCTTCAGTATTTTGATTTAAACAATCAATAGTTTATTGTTAAATGATTACGATTACAATACACGATAAATAGAAACATAACAACAAAAAATTATCATGTTTAATTATTCTGAACTTTCACCACATAGCGGTAGGAGCCTCGGACAGGAAAATTGAGATTATTGCGCAGAACTTAGGCGGCGGGCTTCAGGTAGACGGGACTGTACACAGGCAAAATTTATTAGAAAAAGACAACGTTTTCTTAGAACAGCTCAGTTTGCCAGGAAAGGAATATCTGGATATTAATACAGCTCATTTCGCTAGGAAGGGAAATCTGTTTTTAGAACAGCTCAATTTGCAAGGAAAGCCAAAGTCATAATTTCTGTAGAACAGCTCTATATGCTATATACCTCTAGGGCATCTGTTTCCTATGTCCGTTGGCTGCCTTCGAAATTGATTGATTTACTTTCAGTATCTTATAAATTACGGAACGAAATAAAAACTAGGAAACCAGAAAGTTAGAAATGGAAAGGATTTATAAAGGCAAGTTTGGGAATTACCAAAACTTTTACCGGTATTGGCAAAGCGGAGAAACATTATATGTCCTGTCTTTTATTTCTTAAAGTTATCTTCTCTAGTATAATAAACTTATTCAGAGCAAGATTGTATAAAGTGTAAAGATCCGCAAAGATCAGCCAAAAATTATTCGTTTTTAAACAATTGAAAAGTATACTTGATTGTTAAATAATAACCAATCAAATTTTAGGATTAATTTAGTTATTTTTGAACATGTCAATCAAATTTAAAATCATTATTAAGCTTGAATAAATCGTGAATAAAGATGTTGTTCTAAAGGTAAACAACACGACGATTATCTTTAGCCTTTGAAAGTATATGTAACTTTAGCTATTCCGAAAGCAGCCAATGGAGGTATTCTAGGAAACAGGTATTTTAGGGGCGTGTTAGTCCAGGAAAATAGAGGTGTTCTAGAGAAATGTTGACTTTGACTTTCCTGTTAAAATGAGTTATTCCAAAGAGTAGCTTTCGCTTTCCTAACAAAATGAGCTGTTCTAAGCAACATAAAAAATTTTCTACGTCCTGATAAATTGAGTGACTGTATATTTATTTTATCTCCTGGTAAAATGAGCTATTCTACGACAGAATAATGTCCTTTCTGGCAAATTGAACTGTACTAAGAGTGGTATTTTAATTGACTACCTGGCAAATTGAGCTGTTCTAAGAAAGAAACTACCCCTTTCCTGGCAAAGTGAGCTGTTCTAAAAGAAACGACTGCGCTTCCTGGCAGTAAGAGGTATTCTAAGGAAATATCATCTTTTGTTTTGGTTCCGTCGCAAAACGAACGACCTGGTTATTAAGTACATCTATTTCTCAGAACAGCTCCCTTAGCTGCATCTGCTAGTTGCTTAGCTGTTTTAAAACATCTACCAATGAGCTTATAAATAAAAATATGTATAGAGAAGAAAAATTGGCTTTTCACAGATATCACCTATCCTTCCAACTGTAAAGTCCAATAAATTTATTTACTTCTAAATATCACATTCATAGGTTTGTATAAACCGAATATTCATTCTCTTTCTACAGATCCTCAACCACAATGATACCACAAAATTTTAAACTACCTCGTTTCTATATTCAAACTTCCCACAACTTTTATTTTTTTCGTTTTGTTTCTAAATAATAACTACATAAAAAAAAAATGTATCGTTGAAAATCACTAAATCTTTATTTTGCTTTATAGTGGTTTCGAATGAAAGAAGGACTTGGACCCCCATCAAAAGAAATTAACCGTCATTTAATTAAATTTTATAAAGGAAGGAAAATATGTTTATCCGGTTCCTTTTATCCCCAAGTTTTCAACTCAGAGAGCTTTACAAAGATTCACATTCCAAAATCAATTGGTCATTTTCGTCAATAATGCAATACCCCTCTGTGCGACAATACTACACTATCTGGTGATTGCGAAACTGTCAGGGTATGAAAATAAACATACCTGCAACAGTTGAAATATATAAAGAACGCTAGATTCGATGACAGGTTTACCAAGTAATGTAGCTTGCGTCAAATTTTTAAATAAAGAGTATCAATCAGTGAGAAGTTAAAATGTAAATCGCTGTAATATTTTCTCATTAAAGAAATGCCTGTAATTAAAAGCTGTTTAGAAATAAAATAAAATAAAAATAAAATAAAAACTGAAATAATTTTCAAATTATTTTCCTTCAAACAAAGAACTTCCTTGTTGTAACAAACAGTAAGTAAATTGTTAACAGAAATCATAAACGTGCATCATATATTAAAACTTAGTTATATTCTACCTTCGAATGTGTTTGACATTTCAAAACAAACGAAGAGTAGCACTTTTACTGGATTTTGCAAGTAAAAACAACAACAATGACAACAGAGTAATCAGTCATCAGTGCTGCCCAAATGCCCAAATGCTGCTTAACTTGAATTCTTCAGGGCATGTATAAAGTAGTTAGGTATAAAAGAAAGAAATAACATATATGTTTGACAAAAAAATTGACATAAATAATATAAATGAGCATATATCAAAACTCTTACCTGTGTAGGATTATAATTTTCCTTGTAATTTATACTTCCTACCTTCTGACGACTTCACTAAGCTTCTACCGAAAAGTCTGATTTGTCAAAGCTATTAAATAGGCATAAAAATGAATAGGAAATATTTCAGTTGTGGTTTCTATAATTAAGTACATAAGCGTTTGAATGCGTCATTTAAGATTTTACAGTACCAATGCTCTCCACCTCTTGTGTTTTGATGGAGTTCATCAAGGTTCCGGGTTTGAAAGGGTTTTGCTAAAATATTGTGACTTATAATTTTTTTCTATTAGGCGACTTTTATGCAAAAAAAACTTTTTCCCCTTCATTTATTGTTGTTATGGCAACTATTCTGTCTTTAGCATTGAAATCCTTAAATTCATATGTTGGTGTTTTATGTGTTGTTATTTTGGGAAACTTTGGATACTTGTTTATTTCAAGTGATTGAAACGTTTCAGCATAAAAGTTTCCGATTTCTCCAATTTTCCCGTTTTAATCTGCGTGTGTGAAGCGAAGTAGATTATTAAAACGACCAGTATTCCGATCCCTCCCTTTCCTGGACAATTCTTTACATATGTGACGTCATCAAACTCATTCAACGCGGAGTGGCGAAGCGGAAAATAAAAATAATGCGAAAGCGATATTGGCTATCTGTCAATGACTACCCCGCATGTCAGATTTATCCCCACAGACTGATGGTCACGGTTACGGCCTCATTCTTTTTATATGGCACCCATAATGTTGGTCTAAAATTAGTTGTTTCGACATCGGCATCGGTGTGCTCGCATTGGTGAGCTTGGTAGATCGATTCCTCTGCAAGTCAGAAATTTTGGAATCTTTGAAAAATATTATTCTGTGTCAAACTGGCAGATAGCCAATAGCGCTTTCCATATTGAATTCGGGCTTTATCACACGAAGCAAGTAGTAAAGGATGTTTTCTATACAGCGATCTTTTCCGAGCTGAAAGCTTTGTTTAGTATACTAATATATGTTTAAAATCCTATTCTAGCAATACTTCCTCTTTTTCAGTTAGCTCCAGACAGAAAATAAAGCCATTTCAAGAGGAAATATATATATTTAGCTACATAGCTCAGCTTCAACCCTTAACAAAATATTTGAGACATTTGTGGTTTTAGTCCCTTTTCACGTTCCCTCCCTATTTGAAAGAGCGTCTACAAAACTAGAATGGGGATAAGCATTCAAGGAAAAATCAATCGAGTTGTTGTTGTTGGTAATTCATTGACTTTTCCATTTCAAGACCTCTCAAAGTCCCACTTTGTCTTATTCTGAGGCAAGCGAGGTACTCCCTTGAACCCGTGCTGTATGATCGCAGTTGCTTCAGTTCCAAAGTTCCAAAGTTCCAAAGTGCCAAAGTGCCAATGTGCCAATGTGCCAAAGTACCAAAGTGCAGTGCCAAAGTGCCAAAGTGCCAAAGTGCCAAAGTGCCAAAGTGCCAAAGTGCCAAAGTGCCAAAGTGCCAAAGTGCCAAAGTGC
>JANTOQ010430905.1:0-21055 GCA_027564595.1 Bythotiara depressa
TTACTTACTTACTTACTTACTTACTTACTTACTTACTTACTTACTTACTTACTTACTTACTTACTTACTTACTTAACATTTATTTTGAGACCAACAGGCAAATCATTAATAAATGTGTGGAAATAAAGTGGTTCCAATCTAATTATAAGATATAAGAGTGGTCCATTTATACCGTATGTTTTTAATTTAAATAGGAGGCCTTCGTGCCATATTGTGTCAAAAGCCTTAGAAATATCTAAAAATACACCACGAGTGTCAAGTGAAGGATTTGCATCAAATGAAGAAAATATTTCATGTGTTATGGCAAGGAGTGGCGAGATACAAGAATCACCTTTTCTAAAACCAGATTGATAAGGGGAAAATAAATTCTTATATTCAAAATATGAATATATTGAATTATAAATAGGAAGTCAAGATTGGTCTATATTTTTGTATTATATTTTTACTGTTCTTTTTATCTAGAGGTACGACATTAGCTCTTTCCCACTAATAAGGATATGTCCCTGTTTTAATACAACTTTCAAAAATCAATTTTAGGGGAACAAGAAGAGCATCATCATAATATTTGTATCATCCGAATGGTTGAGCTAAACCATAGAAAGCAAACATGGTTAATTATTACCATTTACCAACCTCCTTGACAAACCAAATATTATTTTCTAAGTGACATTATTGACCATTACTATGGTCTCTAGATAATAGTATTTGTTTGTGAGACTTTAATATAACTCCTTGTAACGTTGAAATGATAACATTTATAACTAATTACAATCTTTAAAACCTTATTCACATTCGTACGTATTTTAAAACTCTTTCCATTCCATCATGTATTGATTTAATTTTCACAAATAATGAACAATTTTGGAATCAATTATGCAAACTGGATTAAGTGATTTTAACAAAATATCATGAAATGTACATGAAAAGTAAACCTCGAATTGTCCCATATAGATGCTACTAAAGGTTTTTAATGAAAATTTGTATCAGTTCTACAAAATATAAGTAATCCAACTGAATCTTTGGAGTTTTGGGCGTCTATTTTTCAAAATTTATATTGCCAGAATTGTAAAAAAAATATCTTCTTTTATTTAATTTTCTGTAACATTCGTTAACGCGACTTAGCAATAGTTTTTCTCTTGATATACTTCCACTAAATAGAAAGTTTTGAGTTCCACAGGTGACGAAGGCACGTTGTCATGTACGGTCCTACCAGGTTTCACGCAAACACCTACACAAATTCACATCTATTATTTTTGTTTATTTTTATAGAGTGGAAGTAACAACATGACAAGAATAATAATAGGCGTTGTGGTTGCAGTCATTATACTTGTTGTTGCTGATATCGTGATAGTAAGATACTGCTTACGAAAACGGTAATGTTTACTTAAACGTTTTACCAGGGGCGTATGAATCAATAGACCTTTCCTGAATTGCATGACAAATTTAAAATTTAATTTTGTAAAATACGGAGTTCGGATTCAGATTCCTCTTCAAAATAATATACCTATCTACTTAAATGTTTAGCACACAGGGTCCCCAGAAAGGAATCAAATTATTAGTTATTTCTTTGTTATTTTTATTATTTGGGAGCGTGGCAGTAAGTGAGACGATATATGAAAAATGGAAAGTTTGAAAAAACAACTATATAATAATATGGGATGTGTACGTCTGTGTGTGTTTTGGAGTATTGTACATTTATAAAATAATTATATAAATATTATACAACAGCAATAACAACAACATTAGTGCATATAGTAAACGAAACAACCCATCTAGAAAAAAACATCGCTTATTTATTCATACATCAGGATTCATAGCAGTTAGAATTAATATATATCCTAATAGAGAATAAAAGATTTTATCGGGCAGGTGTTAATTTATGCAGAGTTTAGTAGTTAGATATTGTTTATTATTCACTTTTTTATGTAAATTTATGTAAAAAATAAGAGAGTAAGGTTAAAGGATATGAACTGTTTCTGTATGCATAACTTTGAACTAGTTGTCTGAAGGAAAACAAGCCTTATGCTTGTATTATTGCAACCCTGCCAATAGACCAGAAGTGAATTGGGTGCCAACTTGTTGAGCAGAATCATTAGTCCACTTCTAGGCACTGTTTCGGGGTATTAAGTGCCTACATACTTAAAACGTTTAGCACACTGTGTCCCCATAAAGGAATCAACCTTTTGATTATTTCTTTGTTATTTTGTTTTTTCTAGGGGGTTAATTATTGGAGATGTAATGCTAAATAAATTTGATAAATGCTGATAAGACCTCCTGGTTCCTCATAAATATATAATAGTTTATAATGGGAAGTTTAATATAAACAGGGGGTATTCTCATGCTTACCATGGGATGATAAGTCAATTAAATCATACTTAATGAATTAATATGGTCCAGCGAAATGTGGAGCGATAGGATTAATTGGTCAGAAGTAAAAATAACATGAACAGCGGACTTAAATATGTAGATAGTTCGTACAGCGAATATCTGTCAATAGAGCAGTAGTTGATCACCTCGATCACTATGTAGGGGTAGTGTATTAACTCTTCTTATTTTTCCTAGAAAATCAAACAAGGAGTTGAAACTAAATCGCAACAAAAATCAGGTAAATGAAGTTGTCTCTTTGTGTTTTTCCATGGATTAATTCCCATCATGTATTTTGCATTACTGTTGTGGATCAAACTAACCTACTATTACTAGAATATATGATGACTATAGTCTCTCGTATATAAATCGGATCAGTAGTTATCTCTTTGATATTCTCATTGCTAAAAAGAGGCACGACGCTCTGGGTATGATAAAAAAAGGTTTACAATAAAATGTTTATAATAGGTAGCATGTATATTTAGGCGTTAAAGGATTAAGGGAAGATATCGAAATAGAATTCCAGAAGCAATGGCACGGCGTACAATAGCAGTTACACTTTTCCAGCTTAACTATCAATAGCTTAAGGAACTTTGTTACTTAATTCACTGTGATTATATGGGTGGTGTAGGCGGAATCACTTTCCTAATTACTTTGTGACATCGGGAAACACAAAGGTCAGTGAAATAACGGTAGATTTTTCATGAAAAGACAACCACAGGTGTTATTACCCGGTTTTGAGGTAAGCGAGGGATTCTCAGAGAGCTTTATAACCATGCACATTACACAATACTGCACCACAGGAGCACAATCGCATATTGCATTATAGCGTTCACTTGTGGCGCATGTAAACATAAACTAAGACCGATGGTTATTGCCAAGAGATCATCCGCCGCAATGTGACGTGAATGGAAGTCGAGCCTGTAACACTTGGATTACAAGTTCAACACGCTCACCACGGTGCCACAGCTCAGTTTTGGTTATTTTTACTGCTAGTTTCACAATATTATGTGGAGGCCTGTAGTACAACTGTTTAGTATAAAACGTCATTTGGATATCGATCGTATATGTCTGTATATGTCTGTATCATCCTTGTTCCGTTACAGATCTAGTAATTTTATTTTTATTTTGTCAGGACGACTTGACATAAGTTACGTTTACGCGTTGTGAGCTTCAAGCGTTGTAACCTATGTTCTATTCCGTCGAGTCATACCCGCGAAGCAACCGTACATGAGTGCGTCGGCATACAAGCCATGATGCATTATGCTCTTGTGCACTTCATAGTTTCTCACATGTTATGTATATTTCATCAAATTTAGTAAAGTAAATGTTTCTATTTTTCTTCTAAACAGAACCCAACAATCTCTGCACCAATTGACCTAGAATCAAAAAGTGAGTATTATGATATATACCTAACTGTCTCCACGAAATCAACAAATAAAAATGCACGTATCTTATTTTATCTACCTACTATTATGGCTATCCTATATATATTTCCAAGCGATTGGTTAGTATGTTACGGAAAATAGAACTAGTGCTTACATTGTTTTTGTTAGTAACACTCCTGCTACTTTCAGAAGCCCCACCATAGCTGTTCGAAGAAAAGAGTTTTTCTAACTTCCAGGAAATACGTTATTGAATCAAATGAAGGGATACATTGAAATTTCCTTTGGACATCTCTTTTTCTCAGGAAGCGCTCCTATTTTTCTAAGAAAACCTCTTTTTCCAGGAAGAGTGGATATTTTTTTAGATCGCCTCTTTTCTATGAAACGAGGTTGTTTCTCTTAGAACATTTCAGAAGTCATAAAATTAATACCACAATCTAAATTTGCCAGGAAAGGAAAACCTGGACTATAAAACAGCTCATTTCACCATGAAAAGGAAATCAGATTTGGTCTTTAGAACAGCTCATTGTTCCTGGAAAACCCAGTTTATTCTTTCGCTTCAGCAGATCTATTTTCCAGGACAGTCACACCTTTAGAAAACCTCTGTTGGTTGCTTTCGTACGTTATCGGTAGGGTATGGGAATATTATATTTATATGTTTGCTTATAATTATTACACTCTGCACAAATGTTTTCACACACTAAAAATGTTGTTTTTATTACATCAATGTTTTTTTTATTATACTTTGCTATTACAGGATCATATGGTGAAACATCTTATGTAATTCCAAATCCGGTTGTAAGTTCTATTTTTACATTGACTTATATTATATTTAGACGTTTTTGTGAATTAGAAGTGTACGTGCAAAGTACAATCCGAATAGTGTATGTTTTAATTTTTGAATTCGCTCCTATCTCTAAAAAACAACTTGTTGTGATTGTCCTAACTAACCCCACCCTCGTCCCCAACGCAACGGAAATATGCGCTGGGGACGAGAGTGAACGAAATAATAAACTTAGTCAAAGTAGTCATAGATTTCCTTTGGTGCAACACTTCGTTTTCCCGGACCTAAACAAAGTTTCTATATATACGTGCTTCTATCATCTTTCTTTCTTGTCCGCAGAAAATCTAGGAAAAAGTGGAGTTGAATATAACTACGTCACTTCCGAATTTACCACAACAAATTATAACTATAACATGTCTCTCATGATGAGATATATTTATATTATGATTGTTAAATTTAAAAACTTACCAAAAAAGTACTTTCTTTAAGAGGTTTGTTGGAATGTGTTAACACTTTAATCGTGGATAAACCTACCTGTTCTAAATTTCTTATAAGATACCTTTTTAATTTTATGAAAAACTGGGGGTCTTATCAGCTTTGTAAAATGTTATTAAACAACGTTTGTCTCCAGTCAAATTTATTACTCTCTGGAAAAAGAAAAACGACGAAGGACTTAATAAAGATTTGATTTATTTCCGGGGGTACTTCAAGGTTTTTTTCTTAAACTCGTTTAATTGACCAATTATCCTTATATATGGAAACATTTCTTAGCTGCGATAACAAACAGAAACGGAAATAAATTAGTCATGGTTTTAGGTTGGATCCACAGTACACTTACCACTTTCAGCAACAGTTCCCCCTGTTCCTACTTCGCCACACCCAGGCCGTTACACATATGATCAACAGAACGATTCAAATGAAATGTATATAGATATGACCGTTTCGAATCAAATGCATATAGATATGGTTGACAATAGTAATTGAGATAGATCACGTGGCAAGGAGGATCAATATATGGCATTGGGAAACCAGTTAACCGTGCACAGTAACACGAATCAGAAAAATAATTCCTGTTTTACTAATGATGATTATGAACAACCAATATGTCGGGAACAATGTTACGCTGATTTAAATAATAGTAACATACTGAACTGTTCAGCGCATCTATATGAACCTCTTAGATTTTTTAACAATACTAATGAGAATTAACACCTTCTGCATATTGCAAATATTCTAATAGTAACCCTTATAATTTTATTAGAGATCAGGGGAATTGTCAACTTTTACCACCTTTATGTTTCCTTTTATTTTCAATTAGTAACACCCCTGGAAAAAGCAAAACAGCAAAGAAATGAATGTATATTTGAATAATTTCCGGAAACATCAGGCGTATATCTTTAAAAGATTGAGTGTAGTAGTAGTAGTAGTAGTAGTAGTTTATTCTCAGATAATTTGTTAATATATTATATAGTAGGGACAGAAAGAACCTACAAGGCTTTCCAGCTGTCTCAAACTATTGACAGATATATACTATATATATTAAGAGAGTTATACATAAATATAGCTACACTACTGAGAATCCCTTAAAAACTGTCACGTCCTCGTTCGCAGTGCTTTTCTCCCTTTCTTTTTTATAATCGAGTGTGATTAAAAATACAGTGAGAAAACTGGTTCCCAGATCTAATGAGATGGAAATGAAATATTTATGAACCTATAATATTTTTACTTCACTTCCTTGCATATTTACTATTAGGCTTGATGTTGATGTCTTCTCGTGTCATCTGATGATAGTATCAAGGTGTCTAGCAGAAACCATCGTCTTGAGAGAAAATCAGACCATTGGGATAATACATGTTTGTTTTAGCTTTTTTAAACGCATGTAGAGTGTGAATATTTTTTAATTTTCGATTACAGAATGAATTCCATAACATTGGTCCAATAAATCTCGAAGTAGCTTTTTGTTCTTTTCGGTAGTTTGAAAGTTGTGGTGTTGTTACAACGAAGTCTTTAATGTGAGCTATTAACTGTAAAATATATATTACAACAGATTTATGGGAGCTGCTTGTTCTTTTATTTATACATAAAAATTAGATGTTGATACAGATTCAGGTTGTATATATTTAATATTTATATAATATTTAATATATTTAATTTTGCATAAGTGGCTTAACATGTGCATAATCTAATCTTGAAGAATATAGGTCTGCATTTCGGAAACGTTTTTTTTTTACTATCCCAAAACAAGCTTAATTCACACATTTGCTATTGTAAATTTGAATACCTTTCTCAATACATTGGCAACATTTTCATCAAATTAAGGAAAGTTTATTAACTGTTTTCCTCCCGAGAAGATATCTGGAACGGTTGGTGAGATGTCAACATTTCAGAGGCAATTAAAGATGTCAGTCGACGAGAAAGAACTAAAAGGAAGGACAAGGGATGATTGTAATATGTTATAACACTGTGTGCTTCTAGAAAGTACATGGCTTAAATTTCAAAACATGAACAATTTGATATCTAAATTGTCCCAAAACTCGAAAATTACCATGCTTATTTTATTTTTTATTTTATTTTTATTTCTATAAACATAACATAAAATTACAACGTTATCAAACTTTTAATAAACAAAATATAAATTAAAAATATAAAAACATGGACATATTCATAGAAAAAAAGACCAAACAAGATCAGAATAAAGGAAATGGTCTCAGCAAGGCACCGCGGTGATATCGCAAGAGATCATTCCCCTGTACCAAATAAGAAAGTAATGATATAAAGTAACATGTTTAAATTAACAGGACATTTGAAGAAATAACTTTATTTTCGCAAAAGAGATTCCTCAAACCGATTAGATCTTAGTATAAAATTGATTACAATAGAGAGAGGATAATTTTGTTTATATTGCTTGTGTAGTTATCACAGGTATGCGCAAAAGGAAATGCTCGTTAGGTTCAAGTGGGTTAGTTGCACATAAATATACTGGGTTTATTGTATTAAGGAAATTATGTCGGAATTTGTGATCTCTAGCCGCAGTCCAGTCAGAAATTTAAATCCATTAGAGTGATGAACACAGAAAACAGGTGCTGCAGAGGGTTTTTGAATTTTTTGTATTTTATGAATGACATAGGTAAAGACAGTTTTGAACACCAATCTGTTCCCAAGTAATAACACAATATGGAAAAACAGAAGCTTTGATACCATTTAGTTCTCGAAACTGTGGAAATGAAAGATCTAACTGAGCGAAGGTTATGAGATAAAGTCGTAGTTGTCGGTAATAAATTCTTTTAATATGATGGAGTTGTGTTTTTTCTAATTTTGTAGTAAAAACATAATCTTCTACTCCACCTTTTATCTCTTAAACTTTCCAACACAATCTCACTGTAAAGTTTTTCACGATTCGTACCAAAAATGGCCCGTGTAATTGCTAACGAAGCATTGCATTAAACAGAAACAATTCTGCTGCTAAATTAATCATTTGATGGATTATCATATATTATATCACCATAATCTAGATGTGGCCTAACAGATGATTTGTAAATGTTAATTAAGGCACTTCTTGGCAAGACATTAAAAAGACGTCTGATTAACCCTGTGCCTTTATTGGCTTTGTAAATCATTTCCTTCAAGTGATGATCGAAGTTGAGGGGTTTATATAATATCATGCCTAGGTGTTTATGTGAATCTTGGAGAGAAAAATTGCTATTATTGAAGGTTAGTAAAGGTGGGTTAATATTTCCTTTTTTGTAGAAAATAATATTTCTTCAACTTGCTTTGAAGGAGCTGGATTGAATGATATTTTCCACTTATGAGCCCATTCATCTACTAATCTCTGATCACTGTTAAGAATGTTGGATGAAATAGTATAATCAGCCATAACTTGAAAAAGAGAAGTATCATCAGCAAATATATTAACATTGGATTGAAGTCCATCAGCAATATCCTTAATGTATATAAGGAATAATAATGGACTCAGAATTGAGCCTTGGGTTACATCAGCTAGTCTTTACAAGATGACGTCTGGCCAACTCTTTGCATTTTATTTGTCAAAAATCGGCAAAATCAAAGGCTGAAAAATTCAAATGGAATGACAAAGTGTCATTGACACCACCGCGTGAATCGTGCATCGAGGAAGATAAAGTCAAGTTCCCATTGTTTGCGAATCATGCTGCACCAATTCGTTTTGTCGAACTGTTTCTAACTGATGAGTTAATTGAGCAAGTGACCTTTCAGACAAACCTGTATAATATTCAGCGTGCAACAGTGGGATACGAAGTTGCGGTGAAGAAAAGAAGGTCATCGAATATTTCGCACAAAAAGGTAGCACCTGTCTCAACATCCGAAATAAAAAAGTTATTTGGAATAATATTGTATATGGGTATACACAAGCTTCCCAATCGGAGACTGTATTGGAGCCGCAAAACTCGTGTACTTTTTATCGCAGACTCAATGCCGAGAAATAGGTTCAACGAAGTGTTGTTAATTTTGTATTTCAATGATAACGAACTATGCCAAACTGAGAAAAATGCACCAAACTATGATCGATTGCACAAACTTCAGCCGTTGATTTCGCATCTTTGAAAAACATTCAAAGATACTGTAACGCCTGAAACTTATCAGGCTATAGATGAAATAATGGTCCCGTTCAAGGAAAGGCATGATTCTAAAATGTACATGCCAAAAAAGCCTGTCAAATGGGGATTTAAACTTTGGTGACGTGCAGGTATGTCCGGGTATGTATACGATTTCGAGGTATGTGGAGAACTTAGTGCCAAGGGTCCACCAAAATATTTGCCAAATGCAAACCAATACGGAGAGAGTGAATACGTCATAATGCGTTTGACAGATGATTTGGAACCTGGGAAACACCAAGTTTTCTTTGATAACTTATTCTCAAGTCCCGAAGTGATGGTTCGTTTGAAATCCGAGGTTGTCCCATACCTACGGAAAGATAATTGAAAAAAAAAGGGGGGGAGGTAGCCTCAATCAGTTTGTGGATAAGAAAGCCGGCTTGGTAATTTGCGCTTGGTATGATAACCGAAGAGTCCTTACTATATCAAACTTCCTGGGTAAAGAACCACTGAGTGAGGCAAAAAGGTACGATCGAGCCCAAAAAGAAATCATCACTGTCGCACGCCCAGCTAGTGCTGAACTCTAAAATAGATTTATGGGTGGGGTCGACATGTTCTTAGCCCTCTATCGAAGTAAACTGAAAACCCGAAAATGGTACCACAGAATAGCTGTTCACTTACTTTACTTAGCAGTTGTGAATGCATATGTGATTTACAAGGAGATTGGTGGTGAAGGAGCATTGCTATACTTCCTTTTTGATGTATGTCGCTGTTTGTGTGCCGCGGAGGAGGATGACAATAGCAGTTCCGATAGCGAAGGTGAGCCTGCTGCAAAGATCCGATCTCTGAAAGCTAAAGATATCCCAGATCCTGTTCGTTTAGACCGAAAACACCACTGGCCCCTTCGGTGTGAAATCCCGCAAAGATGTAAGAACCCGGAATGCATTCGACGAACCCGGTTTCTCTGTTCTAAATATCAAGTGTACCTATGTGTAGTAACCGGTACAAACTGCTTTTTGGAATTCCATGGTATTTCAATTGCATAGTATTTCAAAATAGATTGATGTACAGAAGTATTTTGATGAAGAGTATCATTTATATAGAAAACATTTAGCTCTTTAGATATTGTATTGTATTATTATATATTATATAAATGCGATGTCATAAATGCCCAATGTACACATATGTTGACAAAAATTAGAATAAAAAAAGCCAACCATACAGGTTAAGTTTAAGTGTACTTTGTCTTAATAGATTGTCAACCCTCAATTAAACTTAGTAATAACATTTTGTGCCTGCCCAGCGAGGCTTGGGCATTAGAGGGTTAATAAGAATTAAGACTTGGCCTTCGACGCCGTAAGATTGTACTTTATGTACTAAACCTTCATGCCAGACTTTATCGAATGCCTTTATATACCCCACGAGTTTCAAGAGAAGGGCATGAATCAAAATTGGAAAATATTTCATGCGTTCATCTGAGAAATGCAAGAATCATTTTTACGGAAACCAATTGGCAAGAGGGAAATAATATTTGATTCGAAATAAGTATAAAGTGAATCAAAAATGCAAAAAATAGAGAATAAATATATTTTCCTGTAGTTTCCCAGCAAATTTTACTATTTTTTTATGCACTGGAACAACGTTATCCTTCTTCCATTTATCTGGATAAATATCAGAATTTAGAGTTGTTTAAAAATTACTAACAAAGGAGGAATAATTGCTTCGTCGCTTATTTTTAACATTCATATAGAGATATTACCCCAACCATGGGCTGTATTTTGATTCAGTGAGAGTATAGCAGAAATTATATTTTTGCTATTAAATGTAATTGTGTCTATCTTCATGTTTGTTATCTACTCGAATGGGGTAATTCACTGGAGTTTTGAATTACTGTACATTGATTTGAAAAAAGTCTTTTTAAGGATGTTACTAATTAAAATATTTTCAATTAAAATGAGTGGTATTAGAGGTACCTTCTGTTTATGAAAATACTTCTTAAGAATAGACCAATATTCATTACAATGTAACTGTGGATTATTTATTTAGCTTATCTCCTAGATGAGTAAATTATTTATTCTTAGCCTCACTAATTAAATTAGCATTTAATATTGTGCTTGTGAGTAAGGTTTATTTTGCAGGAAATGTTAGCTGCGTCATCGTGTGCATGTGACATAAATGTTTCTGATTCGTTAATTAGTTAGGAGGTTGTTGTTTGACTAAACATCTTGTATTTTACAGTGAACAGTTTAAACTCCTGGCATATGAGTTATGCCATTTCCAGGCATGAGTTGTTTTCTGTTGAAACCTTCTGCTCTTTAGGTCCATTTGGACCTTAACTAAACTGCGCACTTCTCAAAGATCATTGAACGATATAAACATTAGTAGTATAGACATTCACAGGACTACGAATTGTCTTAATAAATTGAATCTAACAGCTGTTCTTTTGTATGTTTTGTTTAAATGAACATTAAACGTTAAGCACTGGTCCAGAAACACAGCTAGGTATTTATAACAGTATCATGCATGAACAACTTTACCACTGATGTTGATTTCCAAATTCCTTATTTGTTGCTTTCCCATTACCAAAAGGCATTAATTCAGTCTTACCTTTTCTGAAGTTCATGATTAACTCGTTTCTTGATAAGCAATTTTGTAGAATTCAATAGGTTCTCTAGGACTTTTATGTATTTTGCTGGTGTATATATTTATCGTCAGCATAGATAGTTAATTAAGCGTTTGAAGATGGAAAACATTTCGTTAAAGGGATCCTACTCATCAAAATCAAGTAATGATTAATAACAGCAATAACATACATTTATTTCAAATTTAAATTTCCTTTCCCACCAACTTGCAAGTTAACCATAAAAAAAATGTTTTATTGACTTTTGGCAGCTTCTGGCCGCTTGCTTTGACGCCATGACAGTTGAGGTTTCAAATCGGGAAAAATTTACGACATACGAATTTGAACATTTTTGACATAGTCAGTTCCATAGAAGTTGCGAGCGAAAGTGGGTAAGCTAAAGTTTTCTGTACGAACCAAGAGAACTCTATCTTCGTGATGCAAATTACCCATTTACCACATAGATATATGGTAAAATTTATATACTAAAGCTCAGGGCCGCTCTGAAAAAGCAAACATTTCCTTCACCTTTTCTGATCCTACGAGAAGCTTTCTATGGAACTCATAACGTCATAAATTAACTTTTTCATGAAATTCAGTAGAAAAATTGTCGTGATGTCGCGTGCAGTAAATTCAGGAAAAGTCTGTTATTGTTTAATAATACATAAAATCTTGCCTCATATGACGTCAACTGCACCTACATACAACCTCGTTTACTCGATATTAAAATAGTTTCTTCTTGTTTAGATACAATACCTTTTTCTCGTTCCTACTGAATGTTTGGGTGCTTCAGATGGCAGCTAAAAGGACTGGAAAAGAGAAAAAAGAATCCAGCTGTACTTGGGGGCTCCGTAGAAGGATGGTATTTTTTTGTGAACAATTTGCAATATAATATGCATATTTTATAATATGCAATATTATCTACTGACAAAGGGGAAATTTCCACGTATTTCCTCAACGATCGGTATTACGCTCAAAGGAAATATTACTGAGCCGTAAAAATACTTGTTTATATATAGACACGTGCATTCTGTATGTTACTCCGTTACAGTTTACAATTCAATTTCGAATATCTCATCAAACATTCTAATGTAGAGATTTCATAGATTTCGTAGAGATTTCAAGAGCTCAATTAGTTATATTTTTTGTGGGAGCCTACATTATCGAACGGTCGTAGTTCGATCCTGCTGGTGCACGACAATTTCAATTCGATTAGATTGTTTTTCTTGTTTTAACATCATAAATTACAGAAATTCCGATAGATTATTTCCAGGACATCAAGACAAAATTTTACAATATTATTCAAGTTCTTAACCCTTATTGCATAGTGTCCCCGGAAAGGAATCAAATCATTGGTCATTTCGTTGCTATTTTGCTTTTTCTAGGAGGTCAATTATTGGAAATGTATTGTAAAATAAATAATAGAAGTTAATAAGATCCCCTGGTTTCTCATAAAATTAGAAATGTTTCCAATGTGAAGATTAATATAAACAGGAGACATGCTTATGAGTATAGACTTCTAATTTTTCTAGCACGAGATTAGCCTTTTGTTTTTTTCTTAGTTAAGCTTAACATATCTTACAAATTATTTTCACATTCTCCATCGTAGGGAATTAACTTCTGTAACTCAAATGCACGATCCTCATTGATAAGAGAACGTCAATTACAGTTCTGAAGAAGCTGTCCTGGGTATATACTCTGAATATATGTACCTCCTGTAATACGTTAAGATAGTACTGAAGAAGCTGTCCTGGTTAAAAATTCGTAAACAAAATAAACATTTTCTACTTCGATATTCGACATCAAACATGTACGAGGAGAGTGTCCTGTAGGCCTCATGGTTAGTTAGTGACGCAAATATGAATTACAAATAACCATTCATATAAATGATCGCATTAACATAGGAACAAAACCACGATGTTCGACTGTTCTATTTCTTGAATTATTTATTTGAACATTTTTATCCTTTTATCGGATATCCAGTAACTTTTCTCATAAATTTTACATTAGATATACACAGGCTTATTCTCGTTTCTAGGTAATAAAGTATTAAACAGGTAGAGTGTTGTGGTCGCGTTATCCACCTTCTATCGACGCGAAGATAACTACAGAAATACTTTCTGGTGTCCCCGACAATTATGCAAATCTATATTCATTTCTTTTCTGTTTGCTTTCCCGGGGTATTACTCATTCGAAATAAAAGGAAAATTAAAGTAGATAAAAGATAATAAGTCTCCCTGATCTTCCATAAAATTATAATTACAACGGAAAGGACTTGGTCCTCTTCGTAAAATACATAGGTCATGTTTACATGTTTGTGTACAAAACATGTGATGCAAATAGGGAAATAGATGGATTCCTTGTTTACAAAAAATTCAGTGAAATTATATTTTGATTAACATCTTTAAAAAAAAAATAATAATAATATTTACATTCAGCGGTTCTGTTGTTATTATCGTAACGCCGAAATAAGCCACATTATCTCGTGTGTGTTCTATATTATAATTGAGAGAGGTTTCCGTATTGACGGTGTGTTTTTGTATCTTCATCACCTTCGTGTGACTACCCCAGTGGGGACATCATGGTCACACGACGTTGCAAAGACGTCTGTAAACGTTTCTTACATTATCAGGACGTTGTTTGACCATGATGTGTCCACTGGATTGAAAACAGTTTGAATTATGCAGCAGTTTAGCATTTGAAGCACGCCAAACAGATTGAAGGAAAAATTCTCTACGCGCGAATTAATTCGCATAGTGGAAATCCTGCTTTAAGAAACTCCTCAGCATATTAGTTATCTAGCTATTTTCAGGTGTTCACGATCATGTTGCAAGTTCTGCAAAATGTCATTTAGTGAGCTCAGATCATTTGCTTGAAATGGAGAAAACAAAGATGGAAGTGTTGGCAACGGTAGTTTGTTGTTGTTGTACGACTAAAGCCAGTAAAATAAAAATCGATCGCGTGCTTCCACATTTCCATTTACGTTTATTTTATGCATTGGTTTATTGATTTTTTGATTGGTTTATTGATTGATTGAAACTTGTAGTGAGCGCGAATTCCGGAAAGGAATTAAATCATTGGTTATTTCTAGTGATTTCTTTCTTTTTGCAGGGAGGGGGGGGGATTAATGGAAATGTAATATAAAATAAAAGCTAAAATGACCCCCTGGTTCGTCATAAAATATTAAAGGTTTCCAATGGGATGTTTAATATAACCAGGAGGTACGCATTAAAGTATTAAAGCATCCACAACATTTCGTAAATCGTGATTTTAATCAATTGTTTTAATTGTCTCAGTTAATGAGCAGGGAGCCATCAATCATCAAGTCTTTTAGAATGTGTCAAAATTATGTCAAGTTACAAATTTTCTCCAAAAACTATTTGTTAGAAAGGACAAAACAGTAAAAAACAGTAAAAGTATTGGCTTTCCATCCGATTACCTTGTGGCGAGTGAAAATATCCACCCGTGTCCTTGGATGTTAGGCGACTGCAGACTTTAAATATATTTAGAACTACTTTTATATTTTTATTGATTAAACAGTTTTTCACTCTCACCAGGGTACATGAGAATTTTCTTTACTACAAATTTTCAATCTCGTCCCCAGGGCTTTTTCCTCTCTTTTTTGATACGAGCTTATCATATCCATTCAAAAAAAGCGAGAAAAATCCCTGGGAACGAGGTTAATAAATCTTGTACAAATTTTCACGGTTACATATTTTGATATGGAGAATTCAAATTTAGTATCATTCCACCTCAAAATAAAACATAATAGCCTCTCTATCCGTGAAAAATTATAAAAGCAATAATGACGACAAATATGCAGAGCGTCCATAAAACCAGAATGGGGATATGTGTTAACGGGAAACTCGGTCGAGTTACTCTTGCCAGTGTATTTTTGTATTCCTTGATTTTTCTATTTCAAGGCCTCTCAAAATCCCACCTTGTCTCATTCTGAGTCAAGCGAGGTACTCCCCTTGCACCTGTGCTGTATTATTACGGTTGCTTCAGGTCACAAGTAACAAAGGACTTAAGTCAACTGTCAATCTGAAAAAGTAAACTGAAAAATGTTAGCTAAGAGCTTCTTTATATACATAACCGCTATTTCATTAGTTGTGGAACTCATTTTGATTATTTTGGCGCCTAGTCCCCAGTATATTATGTGTACGCTTGTATTTTGTAAGTTAAGTAAGTGATGCGTGACTGTGATAGAAACATAATGTTTTTTAGAAATTTCAAGAATATAATTTAATAATTCATCTATTTACGTCATCAGAGGATCTTTAACAGATTTCAACATGATCTGAATCATCCAGAACAAATGCCTAAAGGAAACACTCTGGTAAAGAGTCATACTGGTAAATACACTATATTTTCAGTATGGTGAACAGCTAAGTTCAGATTCTCACTGTTATAAACTTTTTATTCGAGTAATTTTTTTCACATTTGTGCCGAAACATTTGTAAGCATTTAATTAAGTGAATAAAACTTTAAACCACGTGAATTGACTCTCACCACGTTTGCTGTATTCATCAACATGGTAATGTAATAAATTAATTCAAAACAAATATAATTTTGTATGGACCCTTGATTAACGCTTTAATACATAAGTATACCTCCTGGTTATATCAAACTTCCAATTGCAAACTTAATATAATTTTATAATGAATCAGGGAGTCTTACAAGTTTTTACCAAATATATTATTACGTTATATTTCTATTATTAACCCCCTGGAAGAAGCAAAATAGTAAAGAAATTACCAATAACTTTATTTATTTCCGAGGGAAACTATGCATTAAATTGTTAAGAATTATTAATATTTCAAATGTAAAAAGGAAACGAAACAATATTATTTATCGTGTTATCAGTTACACATTGGTTAACAAGAAATAATCGTATAGAAACAGTGGAATAATGATGGTAAGTTGCGATATTTAATTAGTAATAAAATGTTTTGTATCTATTTGCTTTAACCCACTATTCTATTGATATTATTCCCATACCTTTTACTATAAACCTTTTTTTAAGTGTGTATAATCAATATATTGCTTTTACAAAGAATACGATACACGATAATATAATTTTTGTTAAAACAGTCATTTTCCAGCCATAATCAACCTTTGGGTTATTCTTCAACATAACCAACCGGAAAGGAATTAAATTAAACGCCAAAATGTTGGTTATACAGCAATGGTATCTACAAACACCCCAAAATATCAAAAATAATTTTATTTTTCCTTTTCGATGTAAAGAAGTGGAAAAACAGCCCCTGGGAACTTGAAATTAATGTTTTGTGGTTCAGTTGTAGCTGGATGGATTGGCAACCCAGGGGTTTAGAATTCGATTATCGAATTATAACTGGCATACTGCAGAGGACAACCTCTTCGCAAAATCATTTTTATGGTAATGTTTGAATAACCGACCGTGACGCCCATTTCATTTTTGAACTGGGAACACGGGCGCTTGTTTTATTTTCAGAGGCTTAGGAAGGAACAGAAAAATAAAATAAGACGAATGTGATTGACACTTTGATATTTATATATTTTATGTTTATTTCCAAATTCCTTGTTTTTTTCTTTCTCTTTTTTGTTTTTTTGTCTTTTCTATAAATATATATTTCATTTGTATTTCTAAATCTGGTGTGATGCATCATGGAAAATTTTCTCGGCCAAAACATGAACCGAAAACCATAACTGTTCGTACCTACAAGAACTTTGATATAGATCCATTCTTAAATGATCTTAGAATGGTAAATTGGTCAATTTTCTAAATTATACTGACCTTGAAAGAGCATGTGAGATATTTTCTGACAACGTAAAAACAGTGGCTGAAAAACATGCACTTTTTGTTACACATCGGATTAAGGGCCGAATTGAAGCATGGGTCACTGACGATTTCCTGTTAGCCATCAGGGAAATAGATTTTGCTAAAAAGAAAGCATCTAAAAGTAAATTTCAAACAAAAAAGGAACCATGTTAACAATATTACAAATAGGCTAAAAAACGAGCACTTTAGTAATTTACTTTCCGAGGATCAAAGCGCCCAAGAAAACTTTGAGAAACTCTAAATACAACTACTCAAGTAAAAAGATACAGAGTATTGAAGTAACCGACCCAAAGATAATTGAAAATGTTTGAATAAATTCTTTGTTGGTGGTGGAGCCTTTCTAGCCTCAAAAGTTTCATCAGATTCATCTAAAATAAATCCTGCTGTTAACTTATATACGTTTCTCTTTCAAAATATTTGACAAAAACAGTCGAAAACCATACCAATGGTCGTAACAATGGGAAAGCTACATGATGGATGGAATTGGTACCGAATTACTCAAAGCAGGTTCTCCTATTCTGGGCATCTTTTTGAGGGAGATTTTCAACACATCTTTACGGATTGGCTATATTTCCAAATGTTGGAAATCGAAGAAGGTCTCACCAGAATATAAAAGTGAAACTAAAACGGACACTAGCAACCTATTACTATATTACCAACTCCTATGAAGGTATTTGAAAAAATTGTTAATGATCAAGTTTCAGGTCATGTTTCTACATTTGGCTATATAATGATGACAGGCTGTCTGGATTCAGGAAGGTGTTTTCAACTACAACTGCTGTTCTTGATGTTTCGGATTGTATACTTGATCAGGATGATAAAAAGTGAAGAGTCGGTTCTGTGTTAATTGACCTCAAAAAAGCCTTTTATAGAGTGACCATCAAATTCTTCTAAAAAAAACGCTGGCGCTTTGGCTTTCTTGACACTTCTCTTTTATGGCTTGAATCAAACCGTTCCGGCAGAAAATAGTTCACACCAGTAAACAATGTGGAGTCTGATATTTTACAAGAGGATGTTTATGATGTTCCTCAAGGTTCAGATTTAGGACCCCTACTTCTTCTACTCTACATAAATGATTTAAAATCAGAAATAAAATATTCATATTGTCATCTTTATGCAGCAATTATTATACAGACTCACGAAAATGTGGATACCCTAATTTAAAATCTAGAATTACAAATGACAAATGTTGACAGATTGCTTAAACAAAACAAAATGACCATCAACACTAAAAACACTGAGTGTATTTTCTTTGGTGACAAAAATAAACTAAAATATCTTGATAATAAAAGTGTCAGAGGTACATGGTATTCCTCTTGAGTGTAAATAAGGATATAAAGTATAATATATAGGAGTTATTTTTGATGAGAATCTACAATGGTACTATCAAGTCAAAAACATCAAACATCTTTAACTCTATCCAAAATAAAGTCCAATGCTCTTTGTTTGACCAAGTTCACAAAATAACTACTGATTAATGCAATTGGGCAAGCCACATTTTCACTATTGCTCATCGGAATGTGCTTGTGCGGCTCGTTTTAGATTGAGCACACTTGAAAAAAATTTGCAAGAGGTCAGAGCCTTTCTTTGGAGGGAAAGTGATATTACGATTCATGAATTGATTGGAAAAATAATTCAATTATTATTTTTAAAGCACTGAGTTGCTCCAGGCTACACGTGCACAAAATTAAACTTGGCAAAAAAATGCCAGACTCATAATAGAAGAGGAGCTTCCAACAATAATGTCACACTCCAAATGCTTGCAAGTAAATGTGGCAAAAACATCTTTAATTTCAGAGCTACAAAAACATGGAATAACTTGCCATTGCATGTGACAGATGAGAGAAGTTTGTTAAAATTAAGATTTTCTATTATAGAATAATTTGGAAAATTTTAATCCTGTTTCTTGAGATAAATTTGGGCTTTTGAAAAGAGTTTCTGCAATACGTGACTACGTCAATACAACCTGGGAACAGAACCTTGATATATATGAACTGAATTAAAACAACTGCTATATTTCATTCACTCATAATTGTGAGTTTTGTATACGTTCTAAGTTTTATTTATTACTTGTATATATCATGTTGGCCCATCCCAATTTAAAATGCTTATTGCGCGTTCCCTTTATCACAATACCTAAACAAAATATTTATATAGGGTTTATATATACGCAATAAGAAATGCGTACGATAATACGTTCATGAAGATGGTAATAAACAGTTTCAAATGAGAAATGTGTATAAAATAGACATCTTTGGTGTGTGGTGTGTGTTTTCTATACATGAATCGATAGAGGCCCTCGAATGACAAAACTTTAATCCGCTAAATTATAAACTAGATCACATTTATAAAACATTTTTTTATTTTCGTAGATTGATTAAAACTTTGTGATCTACATGAATGGAATATATTTAATTCAACAAAATTTTAAACAGCTAACTCGGAAAATGAAATCAATATTTCAGTGAGCGGTAGAATCCCATGTTCGTGCTCAGCGCCAATGCACCCGACATCCTCACCGCCCACGGATTGGGCGCTGTCGCCGGTGCTGTCTCCGGCGCGAGCCTGCTTGCCGGCGTGATCCTCTGGGGCTACGGCCTGTGGTGGCTGGCCATGGCCGTGATGATCACCATCCGGTATTTCCGTGACGGCATTCCATTCAACATGGGCTGGTGGGGCTACACTTTCCCGCTGGGCGTCTATGCGGTGGCAACCCTGCGCCTGAGCCATATTTTCCCGGTTGCCAGCATTGGCCTGTTTGCGGAAGTGCTGGTGATCACCCTTGCCATGGTCTGGCTCGTTGTCGGCGCGCGCACGCTTCGCGGCGTCTGGCTCGGTCAGGTGTTTGCCGATCCGAGCCTGGAAACCCGTGCTGCCTAACCGGCAGCGCTGGTGGCAGCCTTTTTATCCCCGGCGGATTGGACCGCGGATGCCTGCTTCTTGCGGGCATCCGCATAGCGCTGGGCAATGACGGCACAGGCCATCAGCTGGATCTGGTGAAAGAGCATCAGCGGCAGCACGATGCTGCCGATGTTCTGTCCGGCGAAGATCACCGTGGCGATGGGTACGCCGCTGGCAAGGCTCTTCTTCGAACCGCAGAAGGTGATCGCGATCTCGTCCTCCTTGGAGAAACCCAGCCAGCGGCTGCCATACATGGTCGTGAGCAGCACAAGCGCCAGAAGCACGATGTTGACGGCAATGACCACGCCGAGATCTCGCAGCGACATGGTCTTCCACAGGCCTTCATTCACCGACTCGCTGAAGGCGAGATAGACCACCATCAGAATGGAGCCGCGATCCACCGGCATCAGGATTTTCTTCTTGCTGCGGATGAAATCGCCGATCCATGGCTGCAGCACCTGTCCAAGGATGAAGGGCGCCAGCAATTGCAGCAGAATGGATTGCAGCGCATCCAGCGAGAACCCGGCATGGCCGCTGGCGGAAAACAATACGCCGGCCAGAAGCGGCGTCAGGAACATGCCGAAAATATTCGAGGCGGATGCCGAGCAG
>JANTOQ010430906.1:0-10121 GCA_027564595.1 Bythotiara depressa
GTATATGTATATATATGTATATGTATATATATATATATGTATACGTATAAATATATACATATATATATTCTAAACCAACCCAGGTTCACATGTTCGTAATCCTTTTGAATAAGTGGTGGCATAAAATTTGTGAGTAAACAGCAAACATTTCATAGTTGATTTATATAGATTTATATAGCCATGAAGGGGTAGAATAATTTCATTTCTAATCACTCTGAATATTTTACTCTTTGTATCGCGTGTTTGACATGGAGTCTACCCTTGGCTATTGTTTGACTCTCCTTTATTTCAGCAGCAGTTAACTGTTTACAAGCACTTAGAAATGCTGGTATGTTTAACTGGACATTTAGTGGTTTAAGGTCATCATTGATTGTAAACCCCATGTCCGCCATCACACTATCATTTTCCTCCCACAACCTCTCTTCAAGTATCTGGAGTGTCTCACTATTTCTTTATCTGAAATTGACCCATCAAAAAGTTGACTTATAAATGTAACTAACCCAGATGGTGCTATTCCTATCAGCCTCTTGTAGGTGACATGCCTTTTGTAATATGAGTACATACAACTTTGTGCTGCTAAGGATGATGGTCATTGACAGAACAACTCTGTAAAATCTATCATATAGTGTGATGAGGGATATGTACTTTTAAAACTATTTTGTTAATTTGTTGTCATGATGGCCAAATTGGTATGGAGCCCAAAGAAAAATAACCAAAGTTTGTCCATGTTGTGACATATCTCGTAACAGTTACTTTTGGCAAATTGTATAACCAGGCAGTGTGATATAATGAGAAACTGTTTTTCAGCCAAGAAAGATATAAGAATAACTGTTCAATCTCCAATAGCTTCGATTCGGGAGCTGACATAAGCTCATTTGAACTTGCAGTAGCTTCGATTCGGGAGCTGACATAAGCTTGTTTGAACTTGCAGTAGCTTCGATTCAGGAGCTGACATAAAAGCTCGTTTGAACTTGCAGTAGCAGTACACTGTTCTTCTGACAATCTTTTAGATGTGTCATAAGATTTCAAGTTACAACATTTGTCTCCAGGATGTAAAAATTTAAACAATGTATAAAAACGTTCTACCTCCAGTACTGTAGCAGCCAAAAACTATTCACTATCTTTTGGGATATTTTCATAACTGTATATATGTTTATGTTCTAATGTAACAATCTCCTCTTTCATAAATATGTTTTCTTCTTCTAAATTTTGTATTTGTTATATTAATTGTTGTTTTTCCTGTTTCAACTGCAACGGTTCTTCCATATCGGGGGAGGCATAAGCTCTTCTGGTGCTTGTTCCGCCATGATAGGTATTTCGTCTTTTTCATGTTCATGTTCTTCTTCACTTTCCAGGCTCTCTACTGGGGAACCTGGGTCAACATTAAAATTTCTCTGGAACAGAAGTTTCTTGGACATTATATAGTAGCCTTTGGCTTGAATTCAAAAACTGATGGGACACTTCCAGAAATAAGTGTTTTGCATCCAATCCCGAGAAACACTCGTATTTCTTCTGCTCTATCTAAAGTGGAATTCACAGGCAATAATTTTTTGTGTGGAATTAAAAACATCATTGTCACCTTTTCTCCTAAAGTTTCCACCCTATTTGTAGCCATATTTTTCTCAAAATTCATCTGAAGGAAGCTTGAATAAACAGATATCAGTTTTTTTTCCTAACAGAATCGCAATAAGCACCTTTACATCAAGGATCACAACAATAGTCACCATAACCACCATCATACTTGTCCCGGTGTAAGATTCTTTTGAATTTGATGTTTTCCCTTCATAAACACACACACACAATATCTGCATAAACATGTGTTGTATATTTTATAAATCTGTATATACGCAAAATAACAATAGGTGAACAATTAAAACATTTTGATTGAAAGTTCAGAAGATCACACAAGTTTTGTTTTATATCTTTTTCAACAAAAATAGTACACAAAGCAAGATATACATCATTATATAAGTGCATTAAGAATTATTATTATTTTACCATGACCCACCTCATTTTCATGTTACAGGAATTATTGTGCAATTGAATTTGGGAAAGGTCTATTGTTTGCATGCCATTCTCTTCAAAGAGGGGTCACCATTAAAATGCACCACAAAATCAATAACGGAAATAAATTCACTTCCTTATCTTTTTCTATATTTTAGATTGTTAGTTTTTGTTCCTTTGTATGCATACACATGCATATTTCCTTTTGTGTAATAGTGACCATCACTGCAACTCTATTTACGTTAATGTACACATAATCTAACAACATGTAATATCACTTTGACAATCTACTGTCAATAGTTAAGATATTGTAAAACATTAATTGGTAATTTTCAAATTTGGCAAAATGCATAACACCATCCAGCATTTTGTTCATGTTTAAAAAAAATGCTAATCTGGAGAAGATTTATGAAAACCAACTTACTGTAAAGTCAAATTTTCTATATTTAGAATATACTGGTTACATTGTTCATGAAGCAGTCAACAGCTACTTAGTTGTATAGTTACTATTAGCATAATGGTTAATTCCAACAGTGGAATCACTCTAGAATACATAAGTTCTAAAAAGCTTTAGGTACACCTCAGTTACCTTGCGGAACAAATTTTTTAAGTTGCAGTAGAATAGTTATTCCTATAAAGTTGATAAAACATAGTTGCATCAGATGGATTACTGCACCACAAGAATGCCACTCACCCAACTCTACTATTTATTCACCACAAAAAAGTTTTATGTGAACGTGTCCTTATGGATACCACAGATAATATGTTTAACCAGATGGGGAGGCCTTATTGACCAACATCTATATAAAAACACATTGTTGTTTAATAATAAAATATTTCGTTATCTTATGATCCTTCATCAGTATAGTAAAAAGAAAATTATTCTAATTGAACATAGAGGGCAGGTTTTTTTGTAAACAAAAGTAAGTGATTGAAGTAAATAATCAGTTTTTAGAAGTTTTCAAAAGATAAGAACAATCTGTATTCATTGATATTCATTTTATTTATACTGTCTAGTTTCACGTCCCGTAAACTTTGATACTCGTGACAATATTTTGACTTGAATAGCGTTGGCATAATAATACAATTTTCACAAGTACACCAGTGCATATTTCCCAAACAACTAGATTCTAGTTCTTCATTGCTTGAGGAAGAAGACTCGCTTCCTAAATTAAAATTCATCTGCGATTCTGCATTAGAATATTCTGGCTCTAATGCGTAGCCGTTAAAAATCAGTTTCTTCATTACCGAAGGAAGATACCTCAAATATAGATTATTCTCCTGTGCTTGACTTATCAGACATTTTTACTTCACTGCTGAATGTTTAATGTTTTTTAAATAGAGAGAGCAAGCATGATGTCAAACCTATTAACTCCATGATTAACTGTGGTTGTGTAAATAAAATTTTGTTGTCGTTTGGCGGCGAGCGTAAGGAGAAAATACAGAATAAATATAAGAGCAAACTTCACATAAACTATTAAAAATCGTTTTCTTTAATGAAATAGGCTTTCATACAGGTTTTTCAATTAAAATTGAAACTTACTTTTAAACGTTAGATGCCCTTCAACATTAAACAAATCAAAGTGTAAGTTTTATAAAACAGAAGTAGAGTATTTGATGAAACAGCTATCCGTACAAACCTGACAAAATCAAAACAGTGATACATGCACAGCTGCCAACAAATATTACTGAACTTCAAAGTTTTTTGGGGGTGAATTAATTATTACTATGGTAAGTTTATACCAAATATGGCATCCATTACATACCCACTATATGAGTTTCTCCAAATGGATGTTTCCTGGAGTTGGACAGATAAACAACAAACTGCATTTATTGAGTTAAAAAATAAACTTACAAAAGTTCCAATTCTAAAGGTATATGATAAAACTCTTCCAATTAAGTTAGCGTGCGATGCTTCATCTTACAGTATTGGCAATGTCTTATCACATGTACTGCCAGATTAATCTAAACATCCAATCACACAGACTACAGTAGTTCGATGGTCAGTGATGCTCTGTGCATACAACTACGGTATTGCATTTAAATCAACAAAAGAACATGCCAATGCAGATATGTTGTCCAGATTACCTACGTCCATAGAATCAAATGTTTCAGCAAATCCCACTAATACCATGCAAATCAATTTTCTACAAATTACTGCTGACCAAATTTGGAAAGCTACAGAGGAAGATGGGTGTTAAAACTAGTACACGAGTATTGTAAGGAAGGCGTTTGGCCTAGTAACAACCAAATAACTCCAGAATTGAAACCTTATTTTGAAAGGCGTAATTAATTGTCTATCGAAAATGGAATATTACTATGGGGATTATGTGTTGTCATACCATTCAAATATTGATCACATATTATGAGTGAACTACACAGTAGCCATCCAGGAATAGTGCGCATGAAGGGATTAAGTAGAATGCATGTTTGGTTCCCTAATATTGACAAATGTATCGAGGAAGAGGTCAGGAACTGTACAGAATGTGTTAAAACCACAAAAGATCCAGCTAAAGCATATATACATCCATGGAGTTGGCCAACAAATCCATTTGATGAGTACATATAGATTTCTTTGGACCATTTTACAGAAGAAAATACCTACCTTTAGTGGACAGTCATAGTAAATGATTTGAGGTAGAAATTTTAAAAACCACCAATGCAATCCAATTACTGTACTTAGGAAATGATTTTCACAATTCGGAGTCCCATCCCAATTAGTTAGTGACAATGGATCTCAATTCACTTCAGACCTTTTTAAATATTTCACATAAATGAATGGGGGTAAAACACACAAGATCCTCAGCTTATCACCCCAGCTCTAATGGTGGTGCAAAACGACTTGTACAAACAGTAAAGAGAGCATTAAAAGTTCTTAAAATCGAAAAAGGAGATGCTGAATTAAAATTATGAAACTTTGTGATTAGTTATCGAACAACGCCATCTACTACAACTAGAAAAACTCCTAGTGACCTTTTTCTTGGCAGACACATCCATATCCGTTTAGATCTAATCAAACCAAAATTCTGCAACCAGTGGAAGAATGTGACCTCAAATTACAAATGGAAAACTATGAAATGGAAATTGGAGTCAGACACCAAACTGGATGGCAAAATGTATGCCAAAATGTGTTAGTTATCTGTATTATTGTACATCTGGTACAATTGTTAAGAAAGTATCAGATCGAACATATATAGTAAATATTGGCAACCGTGAAATAAAAAGCCATATTGATCACGTAGTTATGTACATCATATGTGCTATATATGTAGTGAACTGAGACTTGCATCAATGAAGAACGCCATTATATCCAGTGATCTAGGACTTGTGTGAGTCAGTAAAAGAAGGAGAGCATAGAAGAAGGACATGTATAAAGTTGTGACCAATATAAAATATTCACTTGTTATTATAAATACAATGTTGTCTTGTGCTCATCCCTTTATACATAATAACCTCGTCTGGTGCTGGGTTGCAATCCATCCATTTAATCCTGATTCAATCCAACAATGTCCTTCTGAAGGTGGAATTAACGGTTCAATCAACCAAGCTGATCTCCATACCATGCACTTTTAGTTTTCCCTTAAAGCCACGTTAATACAAACTTGCTCAACATGGGGAAAGCCAATTCATACATTCCTCTCTTCTTCAAGCAGTATGTCTTTTAGGTGGTTTATGTCATTAGTTCCATACAATTGGTAAATAAAATTGTCAAGCTCAGAAAAGATTTCATTGTCCAGATTCCAATCTTTGCTCACTTTACAAAAACTGTATGTTCTGTATGTTTTTCTGTCAACAAAAGCTTCATAACTTTTCCCTTGTCTGGTGAATGGACTGACAGTGTCACATCCAGTATATGCATGCAAGCCAACAAGATCTTTCAGGAATATATTTAATATAATCCTGGAAGATCTTGTTGGCTTGTATGCATACTAATTTCTTATGTACCTTCTTTCAGCTACAACCTTGATCTGCTGAAATGCTAAAACTCAATCTTAAATCTCTCGTACATAGCTCCATCAACAAATTCTATGAATGATAATTCCATTATTGTAATTGTCAGGTAAGTGAATAAGAAACTTGTCAAAACTTGCTCTTGAGGCTTGTAGCACATGTAGGAACATTCTTGTGTCAGCTGTTGTCAATTCTTCATTCAAAGCCTTAACATTGTTGGAAATTGTGTAACAATTGACTTTGTTTGCTTTGTATAAAAATTGATAACCATCTCAGTTTGAAAATATAGATTTGTGGGCCATTTGTCAACAACATTTATTTTTGCAAATTGTCTACTCTCTAGATTTTGTGACATAAAATTTTCTGATTTGGGGACAAACTTTATGCTCTTAAGGTATTAGTTGCTATAACATGTTTCAATTTAACCTAATTCATCAAATATGTTGATAGAACAATATATGAAAAGAATTCTGGTGGTCAGTTTATTATTTAAACTATATTTGACACAAACATATACAACCCAATATGTGGGTGGGCACTTGGTAAAAAAAATTCCATTTTTAATAAAAACATTGTTGTTAGCTCTAACCTAATATCAAAGTATGGGGCAAGACTAATTAGAGAAATGGCTAACACATATAAATTTAATATTTTTACAGAGGATTAGAAATGTAAAAACTTTTTCTTTTATATGTGACATGACAAGAAAATGAAAGGAAATGTTTATTCTGTTATTTGTTGAAACATTTTCAAAATTGATCTGTTTTATTTCTATTTAGCTTACATTGATTTAGATCTAGATTAAGCTTTTTTAAAAGATGTCCATTCCAGCCATTCCACGGTAATGTTAATGGGTTGCACAAAAATTCAAAAGTCAATGTTTGCTAAATTGTTTTGTGTTCTTGATATCCACCATGTCTGAAGTTTTAAATTTATAGGGGTTGAAATATTTTCTTGTCTGGAACTGTTGTGACATGGAGCTGTTCAACACTCTCCGCCATAGGTAATTTCTAGAAAAATATATTTAATAACATATTATATTTATTTCAAAGTTCCTATTTAGTTATATTGTGGCATTTAAAATACTGTTGAGGATGTATTTAGACAATCTCAATCAAATAAATTATATTTTGAAAAATATTGTGGGATCCCAGGTGCCCAAAATAACCCTTGAATTTTCTTGCCATGTGAGTCACATTTAGAAACTAAAGTTGTCATTATGGGTAAATTGTACGGAAACTAGATTTTGTATTTCTGGACACTTTATCAGAGTAACAGTACCTTTAGAAATGCCATAAATTTACCTTTGCACTTAATCCATAATAGCAGATAAATCTTCCCGAAATATTGTCATGTGAGTTACAATCACATGAGTCACATGCAAAAGATGGGAAATATGTTCTCACTTGGCTTGATATGGTTTCATAACACTAACATCGCTTTTAACATTGACTATCTACTTTGAAACTTTGTTTCCTGTTCATTTTTGTGTTAGAGCCAATCAGGTTTGTATAGAAGTATTAACTGGTTCTGTGTTATGGATTACGATTGACACACACAGAAAGGTAATGAAAAATAAATCATTATTTATAAATTTGTCTCAACATAAGTTTTTACAGCAAACTAATATTTGCTGTTTTTTAAAGGAAGAAAATGGCTCAGAAATTAAGTTTTCCTGGTCAAATGCTTATATAAAATTTACAATAGAAGTATTATTTCACTAGCTAAACTTTACTTGTTGCCTCTGCAATTTCTGTGTGATTGGTAAGCTGAAATCTTTATTTTTAGTTTTTTCAGTAATTTTATTAACTTGCTACATTTCAGTCTATAAGACAACTAGGTGAAAACAATAATAGGCTTTTCACATATGCTTCAGAGAGAAAGAGAGCTAGCTGAAATTGCACACAAACAGATAGTAAGAAAACCTCTCATTTTATTTATTCTGAATAGATTTTTTCCTTTTTTGATGTAACAGCAGCATTCAACAGGATTAAAATTACTATTTTAAAGATACAATTTCCTTTGAATTGGAAAAAAGAGAGCTATGTTTACAAAAACATATTTGAGAAGTCTTTGAACTTTTTCAGCAGTTACCTATTCAACTCATACTTTTGCCGACATAAATGTCTAAAGGCTCCTCTCATACACTGGAACTTTTTCTGTCAATATTTCTAAAAAATTTCTAATGTATAGATGCTTTGAAATCTCCTGAAAGACTGCAAGGAAAGATTAAAAAGTATTTCACGTGAAAGAAAAAAAAACCAATTAGGTTTCTTTTTTTCTCTGTCTCATGAAATATTATCAAAGGTGCCGACAACACGTGCTTGTGACCTTGCATGATCTTTGAAAATAATTAACTTTTACTGTGTTTTGGTGTGTGCAGAGGAAAGCGGAAGTGATGGATAACAAGTTTTACAACTCTGCTGATTGATTTTACGAATTGAGACGATAGTGTACAAACGATGTGAGCTGGTAAGGTATGTTAATTATGAGTTATTATGTAAGCATTTTGTTCATTGATAATGTTAATTCCAGACAATTTATCATTTATTTTAATACTTTATTTAGCTACCAACAACAGCATGGAATTTAGCAAACATTGACTTTTGAATTTTTGTGCAACCCATTAACATTACTGTGGAATGGCTGGAATGGACATCTTTTAAACAGCTTAATCTAGATCTAAATCAATGTAAGCTAAACAGATCAAATTTGAAAATGTTTCAACGTGAACGAAGAAGGCAGAGAAGGAGATTTAGAGGAACAACCTGTTGGTGCTACAAAACGAAGATGAAACTTTAAGCTCTATGAAGAGAAGAGGTGGGACAAATCAAGTTGCAACATTGAAGTGGGGAAAGGGGAAAAGAAGTAGGTCTAGGGCTCACACTGAAATATGTAAACTAATAGAAATATGGAGTAACCATGATATCCTATTTAATGTAAAGAACCTGGACTATCAAATTAAAGATAAGCGAATTAACGCACTAAAGAGAGTTAAAGATGAATTGGCAAGTTCTGGAATAGATGTGACTGTGGAAGAGATTTCTTCAAAAATGCATAGTTTAAGAGTACTTTTCTGCGCAGTGGTCGAAATGCGAAAGCTCGAAAAAAAGTGTTGCCAGATCTGATGATGTCTACACTGTGAAGTGGCCATATTTCCAAAGCTTGATGTTTTTACACAATAATCTTGTAGCAAGAGTGACTATAGGAAACATGTCACGGTACAAGGATGACGAAGAAGACAATGCTAGTACCACGTCAAGTTGTTACAGCATCGATTGCCCCCGTCAAAAAAGTCCAAACTAAAAATGGAACAGACATCAAATAAACGCACACAGATGAATTAATGGACAGCGCAATCGCTGCTTTGAAAACAACAAACAACAAAGAGCCAGGACGACCGGCAGAAGAGAAAACAGCTGATGACCTGTTTTGTGATATGATTGCAAATCACCTAAAGTCTATGAGTAATGCACCAACGAAAGAGTTCCTAAAGTTAGAAATCTATCATTTGATAATTTCAAGTTCGTATCCAAACCAAACCTTCACAAATATACATAGGTCAGCAAAACCAGTATCAGTTCAGATTCCCCATACCACCAACACCAACAACCTCTTATTATGTCAATAGTTTGAGTTCTCCAGAATTCTAGGAGTCCGTGCAAGAAAAACCCAACTAGAAAAAACTTGAGAGATAGTGTAAAATATAAAATACCGATCTTTTTAAACAAAAAACTACATGCTCTTTACAACGTTAATTGATTTACTTATTGATTAAAAGAACATTCCATTGTCAAGGTAAAAACCAGATTTTTCCAAATCCGCTATGTTGTTTGACATAGAGCTCTGTCGCCAAGCACCCAGAACAATGCCACCGTCTTCATTTTCTTGGTTGATATACCCAATAGGAGTGTAACTATCACATGATTTTGTGCGAAGTAGATTCTGTAACATGAGGCTTACCATCGTATCATTATATGCCCATGACATCCTACCTCAGCTATTAAGAATTTGTAATAATAATCTACATCACGTCAAAGGCGAGAGGTTCTGTAAAAACAGAAAAAGGTTAACAGTTAAGGGTTAAGTGTCTTTTACTAATCAAATCTGGGTTTAAAGTATAACATTTTAAATATTTTATGATTTTTATTAGACACTTTATTGAG
>JANTOQ010431128.1:803-11685 GCA_027564595.1 Bythotiara depressa
ACACTCATACATGCATACATACATATACAATTGTGTTCTGGTTTGGAATATGTTTGTTGCAGCTGACTTGAAGATAACCTACCTACACTCATACATGCATACATACATATACAATTGTGTTCTGGTTTGGAATATGTTTGTTGCAGCTGACTTGAAGATAAACAATTTCAAGACAAATAGCCAATATTTATCTCAAATATATGGAAGGTGGTTTTGACTTATGACATATGCTATTAAAAAAGAGAAATATATAATATTTTGAGTCTTCTTTACGCTACAGTAAATATTTAATATTTGACTAAAAGATTTACTTTGTGGCATATACGTTGTCAGTGCCACCTATTTATTTTGTTTTCTACAGCAAGGATTCAAACAATGACTTTTAGTAGTATATACTTGCTACTGTGATGAAAATGTTTCTGCCTGTAAAAAACCTGCTACTTGAAGTTTATTATTATAAAAATAAGTGTAACTGCTGTTTAATTTAGTTTTCACCTCTGGTTTAATCAACACGACTATTCAATTTTACTGGTGTGGTTTTGAGCAATGGTAAATAGATATTAACATACAACAATGTGTCATGTGTTATCAGTCAGTCATTAATTATTTTAAAGTCTAGTGTTTGTGAATTCTCGAAAATGTGCAATAAAGAGAAGAATAACCTTACCACATACTACCACGAAGATCCTTATTTTCTTGAATTTTTGACAATTTCTAGGAGTTTTAATTTCCTAACCATTCAAGATCCCATAGATATTATTCTTTCTTCTTAAAGTCCACATAGCAACAACAATCAATTTCCACATTTTCAACAAAATTCACTTTCAGTGAATGGAGCCAAGTTGAGATGATCAACAGTGTAATATTTGATTTTCGGAGCCTGGTACCTAGTTTGGGGCGTTAAAGTTCAGCTATTATGGGAAACAGAATGGCAGGTTCTCTGCAAGAAAATCACAAATTTTGGTTGATATGATTATTTATATAACTTGTATGATGTTCTAAAATTGCATATTTATTCCGTTTTTGCTGCGGAATGTGGTTTTGAGGTATGGAAAATAGACATGACACAAAAAATAACACTTGATTTTTGTGTTTCTTGGGACATCTCTGGGTGGTTAACAAATTTGTCAATTATCATCATAAATGAATGTTCATGTACTGGGATACATACATAATAAGAATATCACTTTTCATCACTTGGAGCAAAACTGGCGAAAATATATGCTTAATTTGAACAGAACCTCAAACAGGCACAAAAATCTTTCTGTTTAATATTTTGGACTGAAATCTTATTGGTAAAATTGCATGGTGAAAAAATGAGATCAAACTGAATACCCTTGTGTTATAAAAAATGTTATAAAAAATGACTCTTAAATGTAAGTGAAACGTCACAAACTATTAAAAAATTGTTTCTTTTTATGAAATACGCTTTCATACATGTTTTTCAATTATTATTATTATGTAAAAAAAATTGAAACTTATTTTAAAGGTTAGTTGCCCTTTAAGATATTGAGGTGCTTGCTAAGGTGTGCGAGTGCAATTGTGCACCTTTCCTTGACAGGCCTGTAAACTGTGAGCGGTCATTTAGAAAAGGAAAGTAGTTGGAAGTAATTTTTTTCGTAACTTGTTTTGTGTGTGTGTTTGTTAAGATTGCACATTCATATTAAATTTTTTGTACCATTTTATTGTGGAGAAGGATTCACATTAGGGTTCTTACTTAAAAGAAAATTAATTATGTGGTGAGAGGAAGTTTAAATGGGGACACTACATTAAATATTTGTGTGGGTGAAGCCTGAGTTCATGAATAGGTAATAAATGATGGGGGAGGATTAAACCCCTCATGTTTATAACAGTAACCCTGTCATTTTCAATAAGATATTTCTATGATTAAAAATGTTTATCATTTAAAATTATGCATGTGTTTAGTTTATTGTGCATTGTGCAACTCTGCATTAAGAATGAATATGTTTAGTATGATGCAGAGAAAGCAAACAACCCAGCTGGTGCTGTTAATGCTCCTGGTGGGGCACAGGTATGTGTGTATTACTTAGATGTGATCAATATTTTGTGCAACAAATTGAAGTTGCTTTTGTGTATTCATACTCTGCTGTATTTGCTCAGTATATTCTCATCTTCTACTAGTAATTTTATAATCATTCATGTTTTCTGATATAAGACTACAGTATGATTTGTGACATGCATAGTGATGAATTAATTGCATGTCTGGTTAATTTCTCTTTTTGCCTTCAGGTAGGTTTAGTGGCTGCTTAATTTTCAGATTTGTGATACTCATAATATATTGTACCTTTTTACTGTATATTAGGGTTTTATCTGCCAGTAGGCACTTTTGGCTAGAACTGTTTTTCCAATGAAGATTAAGTTTAGTGACATCCTGACAACGATGGTGGTCCCAAAATACCTATCATCACAAGCTTATAACACTACAAGCATGCCAAATCTCAAAATTAAGTTACGTAACAGCTTGCAATTATCCTCCAGGCACATGATTCAGTCATCTCTTCTAAACCTTTTTTTGAACATTAAATACCATCTTGAAATTTCATAACAACATGAAAAGTAGCCTAATGGTGGAGAGTTTTTAATTGAAACAATTTTTTTCTTTGGCTGTTGCAATTTGTTACTATGAATAGAAACGTATAAATTATGCAATGTTACTTGGAATGACTTGCACCCTATTATTAATATAGTTAATTTTGTATGTAGTAAAATATTGTTTGCGCATGAATAATAAAATATATTTCTGATATATGTGCTCTTTTTTTTGTTCGTTTGTTTCATTCTGGTGATCCTATTCCAATGCTTATTAAAAATAACTTATAATTTATTTTCAATAAAACCATAGAAGAACACGCTGTGTCTACGAAAAATAACTAAATCTGCATTTCTTAGTTAACCTGTCATTCGTATTAATGTTGAGATAACTTACAATAATGAAGGAACACATGTAATGCATGCAAAATGTAACTTATCTTGTATAAAGGGAAGATGGTGTCATAAAATATGGGGGGTTAGGATCAACCTGAATGCTATGAATGAGCATCATGAATTTATTTCACTCGTCAACTGAAGTGTGAAAAAATAGAAACTTGTCACCCCTACAATTTCAAAACAGTCAAAGCTGTTACCCCCTTTACAGACTTGCATTGTGTATAGTTCAGAAATAGAAACCATTTATTGATTTTGAAGAGCTGATAGAGCATAATAATGCCAATGGTGCTAAAATTACAATGACTTTCAGTAACAACCATTGGTGTAAATCTATTATACATCTCTTAGTTACCTAAATGCAAAAATAAGTTTGCCACAGGATTTGTCCTCAGGGCTCAGCCCTCAAAGAGGGGAATTTCATAAGTGAATCCATTATTAAAAACCTTATTGCATTGGCTACAGATCTAAATAGGTAGTGGAGTCTAACTCTGATGATGTGTAAAGCAACATGCAAAGGACGAGTAATGTTAGATTTTCAGTGTGGCCTAAGTACCTGGCCATAGTAACTCATCCAATAAGGTTCGACTTGAAGGATCATACTCAGCCCGGGTGGGGGGGGAGGGGGATATACGGATAAGTGGATACATTTTTGAAAACCTTATTTCATTGGCTACAGATCTAAGTAGGTACTGGAGTCTATCTCTGAACTGTAAAGCAAGGTGCAAAGGGTCGAGCAATGTTAGATTTCCAAAATTGTAAGTGTTGAGAAAAAGTGCAATTTCTTTACCTGGTTGATTGAAGGTTCTCGTGTGACATGGAAAAAGCTAACCTATGAAGTTGTGTATATTCACAAAAAATCTAACTGGTGGGCTTTATATATATGAAGCCTTGCATCTCAGTGAATGCAAATAATTTGTATCATGCATCATGTTATTCAATCCAAATTTTAAAAGCAGTTTTGACACTCCTTTAAATGATATACATACCGAATTATAGAAGCATTTTACCAAATGATTGCTACAGGGGCAGACAGGACTGAAGTTAACAGATTGGAGAAGTTATTTTTATCTTGATATGGTTACCAATCCACTAATGATTGCAACAACAAAATGTCACTTGGAATTGATAGACAATGTTGCCAATATATTTATTGATGGCAACAGAATATCCAACCGTGTGTAAAGCAAACACTGAATCAACTTGTCTTTCTTTTCACCACCTCAGATAGATACCTTTTTGTGCTTTTGTTTACTGGTATTGTTTTCATAATATGTAGTTGACTATATTGTTTTTATATAAATTTAAGACCGTTAAACAATTTATTTGTTAACACATTAACTGCCAATGACGAGATATCTCGTTTTTGCTGTATGTTCTTATCTCCACCACAAGAGTTACGTGAGATTGGCATTTTTTGTGTATTGAACTTTCACCTGTGGCATTATTTCTACAGCTTTGAAATTTCACTCACTACATATGTAGGGACTGCCATATTGAATCGGCATTCTTAAGAAGTAATTCGTTTTTTAGTTGGCAGTCAATGTGTTGACATTCCCCCACTGTAAGTAGCTAAAAGGTTTTTTGTTTACACATAAAATATATGCTACATTCTTGACAGATTGTGTCACTATTTGGATAATTTTGTAATTTATTTCCAACACAGCAACAGTATGTATTTGAGATAATCGAGAGCTATTGGTACCTACTTATGATGTTGTTTCATGCCTTTAGTGTTATATAAACCTGATTCTCATCCAGTTTCTCTGTTTTATTTTTACGATGTGTGAAATGTTCATGTTACATTGAAACAAACAAAACATTTTTCTGATTAAAATGTCAAAAATATGCAGAACTCACACCAGAGAGTAAGTAGTGAAACTGAAATGACTGGTATATTAGTAATACTGTAATACATTGTAACATATTTAGTTTCAGTACAAGGGCCCCATGAAGGTTGCTCCAGAGCTGAAAATATTTGTTGGTGGCATTGGAATTGGGACAACAGAGGAAGATGTGAAAAAATACTTTTCCAATTATGGAAAGGTAATATAGATTGCATTTCAAATGATTTTTTTTACTTACTGCAACTTAAACTATATCCCATTAGTAACCTCTTATATTTCACCATTGCAAAAGCTCTAGTGGCTTTTGCATAAAAAAAGGACTCTTCAACATGTCTCCTGAATTATGCAATTATTATGATACCAAAGAAACACATTCATTCATATGTTTAGAATGGTTAGAATATATACCATGAAAAATAATTTATATAAAGCTATTTTCTCTCAATAAGTCCTTACCCTAAAAGTTGGAAAATGTAAATAAGTGCCTAGATGCTTAATCAAGCATTTACAGTATTCCCAATTAATGTATGTTATAATCTTCAACTGACATTATCAGCTTCTGATAAGTGTTGCAGGGTTGGAGTGTATGCTGAAGCTTTTGCTTAAAACATGCTTGTGTTTACCATTTCATTTGAATGTAGTAAAATACATGAAAGTTAAGAAATATAAGAACACAAAAGATTGTATTCGTAGCCTGTAACCAAATTGGTTTGGCTGCAAAATGTTTTATTCTTTAGGTACTTGCTGTAAACATGCCTCGTGACTTTAACACAAAAAACCCACGAGGTAAGCAATTTTTTATATTTATATGATAATTGTTTATCGTGTTTAGGTTGTTGCAGCTGATATGCCGTATCATCATATTTATAAATGCCCTAAAGGTATGTTTTGTTCTCTTGCAACCATTAAAGCTTGTTGCATCATACCTGGTGTGTATTAATAATGTTACTTCATGAAACAAGTATTTATATATTTACTTTTTGTGTTTTTCTCTCAGTAAGAATGCATATATAATAATTTTAAGGTTTCTATTAAATATTGTTGTAGTATTAAAAACATAATCAAAAGGGATCCTTTCCCTGCATTTCAGGATTTGCTTTGATCATTTATTTGATTTTCTACTTGTAGTGTTTAATGGCTTTCAGTATGTGTGCTAATATACTGAGCAGTGCTCAGTGGGTTTCTTTTGCAAGTTGCTTTTATATTATTGGCTTCTCTGAATTTTGAATATCTTAACTTTTATTGATATCCTTGTTAACATTTTGTGCAAGTTCTAGATTGTTTCCATAGGTATTATTGAAACTAGAAGGCTTTTTATGATTTTTTTATTGTCAAGCATCAGTTTGTCCAAGGAGAGATATATAAATAACACTTATTTTGTTCATTGTATAAGTGAGCACTTATTAATAGCACTATTCTGCAGTTTGTGTTTCATAGAAAAGTAATTATCACTATTAATTAAATCTGGTAATTATTAATCTATTAAAACTGACAAGGACAGGCTAGAATACTTATCAGTGCAAATCAGTAATTGTTTAACTGGCAAGTCTACACATTATTTCACTTTGTATACATGGCATATATGCAATTGAAAATTATAAACTAGTGATAGTAGTTAACCTTTTCTCAAATTAGATGTAGAGGTAATTTTTTTTAAATTATTTTTCATTATAACTTTATGAATTTTACTTTGTGAAAGGTGAAGAGACATATGTTATGAGACCTGTTTGTTTATTTAGTTTTTATGTTTATGAGAAACTAAGATGCAGTCAGCTTTACTATAATGAAGCCCATGTGAAACAGCTGTTTTTATTATACACAATTTTCTCCTCCATTTGAATTACCTTACCAGACCCTTGTTATTTTATCTAGTTATTTTGAACAGTGTGTATAAACCATTCTGCTACCTTAAAACCAAACTTTTAGCTAACAGAATGCCACGTGTTGTTTCATTTTAGAAATTTTTTTCAAGTGAAAGATTATATTTTATGTTTTGTACTGTGGTATTATATTGCATACATGCATATATTTCATACGTTATTACTTCCGTTTTTATTTAGTATTGCTTTGAATCCATGGATAACGCATGCACTTTATGGAGATAAAACGTATATTTATCAGGCTAAAATTATTGCAGGTGATGCGGTTACGTGGAGTAGATATATGCTTCCCTCTGTGTTTTTTTAAATCCGTAACCGTACCATCTATTTCTGTGCAATTACTAATTGTTCCATGAATTATATATATATATATATATATGATACATGTGTGTACTTTTTTATCTTGTAATTGTATTAGGCTTTGCTTTTGTTGGTTTTGAAAATGTTGAAACAGTTGTAGCAGTTACTAAAGATCGATATCACCAAATCAATGGGAAAACGGTGTGAATATCTACAATATTTTACACTAAATTTATTTATATGTTGTCTTTAGTTTCAATGAATGATTTTATATGACTTAATTTTACTTGAACTGGTAAATCTGTAAGTATTTATTTTTGGCAAACAGATTAATTTTTGCTAAAGGTTTTATTGGCGAGAGGTTTGAGGTATATAATATTTTTAACTTTATCAGTACATAATGTACTATTTATTTAGCGGAGTCGTGAGTGAAGAAACCACTTTTATTCTATCCAGATAATAGTGCTATTTATACGCCATATAATGTCAGGGTGTAAGATGTGAATACCAAGTATTGTCTGTTTAATAATGTTCAATAATGAAAAGCCATTATTATATTTCGACAAGATGTTTTCCAGGAGACATATATAAATGTAATATATTTTTATTTATTTGATTTTGAATTAGGTACATGTTAGATATTCTATTTTTAACTTTAACATTTAAGATATATGCCAGTATTTTGTTATAAAAGACAAAACGAAATTTTTATTTCAAGTAAAAATATTTGAGAAGTTTTGAGGGTTCGTTTTACAAATTTGATATTTGATTATCATAAGTGATATGCGCATTATTTTATACTTTTTTAAATGGATTTTGTCATATAAAGTCTACGATTGTTAATTTGTATACAAAATATATTTCAAGTTAACGTGAATGGCACTAGATAAAGAATGGCACTTCTGGATGTTAGATAAATATTTGTTTCTGTCATCGTCTAGGTGGAGGTCAAAGGTGCTGATGAACAGCAGCAACATCAGTTCAAGAAACGTGAATGTAAGTTGCATATAACAAAGGAATATATTTCAGTACTGTATACACATAATATTTGAAATGTCTCTAACTGGCACTGTTATTATTTTAATAGCTATGAATGTATTTGGTCGAGGTGTTGGCCAGAAGTTTGGTGCGCCTGTTCAACCTGGAACCATAGCAACCGTGTCTGGATATGGAGCATATGCTTCTTTTGCAGCTGCTCCTCAGCAAGTAATTGTACCACAGAATGCCGGTGTGTCCCAGTATGCTGCAGGTATTTTTCTATTTGAAAACTTTCTTGTAAACATAAGATATGTCATACTTGCATTACTGATTTCTTGGCTTTATCATGCTTTTCCCTGAACTCCAGAGTATTTGTAATTTGTAGTTAAAATAGTAGGCTGTATGTGTGGTATGTTATATTTTACAGTTCAAGTTCCAGCAGCTGCAGGAGGTGGTTTTGTTTTTGATCCATCTACCAATACTTACTATCAGCTACCTGGAACAGTAATCGGTAAGATGCTTTATCATTTCCTCTCTGCTTTGACTCTGAACTATAGTATTTGTGCTTTCGATGGTATTCCAAATTTGTTCCAATAGTGTCTTCTCCTGTATCGGGAGCCATAACCCTATTACCCCTGGTCATTTTTAATTTAGTGTAACTTTTTTCTACTTGCCCTTTGGTGCTGAAATTTTGAATTTTTTTATATTTTTCTGATGGTATAGATGTTTTCTGGGGGTAAATTTAACAATTTTTGTTCAATTGATTGTATCTAGCTACTTATTATGTCAGGTAGTAACAGTTATTGTAAAAATAAAATATCTAGGTAGAGGTCATTGTGCAGACCAATGCTCTAAACTGCAGACCAGATCTTGCATGTGCTTCCTGCAATCAGTAGGCAAGTTAATGATCAATTAGTATATTCTCCCCACATTTTCTTTGGAACATACTAACAGGTACTTCATTTGGAAGAACTCAAACTTCATAATAGTGTCCATAATGTTAAATCAAATTTACTTGAAGTTTTTCATTCAACATATTCAAAAATGCTAGACTGCCTGCACTATGGTTTTTTATCAAATTGCAAATTCTCCTAAACAATGGAAGTCTTAATTTTGAACCAATTAGGTGCAGCATATCTTTATATTGAATTTTTTGTACATATTTTGTAGTATTATTACACAATTCATAATGACCTTTCATGGAGTAGCTCTGCTATGGAACATCCATACCAGTGGACAATATCCAAACTGTGATGCTATAAATGCTTTCATTACAGTTCTTTTTTGCACTGTGTTCATATATGGTGATACTCTTGCTAGGGCATGTAATTTTTTATGAGTAATTTTGCAAATACTTTTTAAATGAGGCTTTGTTTCTATTTTAATATTAAAAATAATAAAGCTCCTTTGTATTTAAAAATATTTTTACCTAGGTCGAGAACTCTGTCTCAGATTAGTTAAATCTTTTCATCTTGATACCCCAAGAACAGATTGCTTTAAATCATCCTTTTTTCCATATTGTGCTAATTAAAAAAAAATTATGTACTATAATTTATATGACTGAATGCTACATCTGTTTATGGTGTTCATAATCCTCTTGGACTCAAGTTGTTATCTAGACTTCGCCTTGGTCTCAGTCATCTCCGCGAGCTCAAATTTTGCAACAACTTCAATGATACTATCAACAATTTCCTTTTTGTCCAGAGTTGTCCTGTTGTTTGTGCATTTGTCCACGTTTTGCTCTATTTTTTGTTTATATTTTTATAATATACGTTAATGTTGTAAATTATTATTTTTGAATTGAAAAGAAAGAGAAAAATATTTTTTTTAATAAGTTTACTATCGATCTGTATGCCTAAAAGCTTTTTGCATTTGCTGTTTATAATTTTTAATATTACTATCTCCGATATTTGCAGAAAGCTGTTCATTGGAGCTTAATAGTAAATGACACTTTTTTGAATTTGCTTTCTTTGAGTTTGATGCAAACCAGCTAAATAATTTCTCAGTCACTATTTCTAGGGACGCTATTACATATTGTAAGTTATCGGAGATATAATAATGTGTAGTATCATCAGCATAACTTGCAATGTCAATATTATCAACTAAAAAGAAGATGTTGAAAAGTAGTGGTCCTAGTATTGAGCCTTGCAGAACCCTATATATTATATCCCGCCATGAACTATACTCAACACTGTTTTTAAAACTGGACATTTTACAAGTGTGTATCCTTAAGGTAATAGAATTGTGATCTGATTAAATCCATTCTAGGGTATAAACCCTAATGATGATCCTAAGAGAAGATTGAAATAGTTATAGGTATGTCATTGCGGGTTGAAGTGAGTGCAGACTCAAACGATAATCTGGACATTTTTCCTTACTCTTCATAGGGGTGGGGGATAAAATGTAGTGGTAAAAATTCACATCCAATGATAAAACAGTTTGAGATTAGCCAAATCTTTTCATTTTTACTTAAATCATATATTACAATTTGGTAAATTTGTGAGTGAGCTCTGACCTCTGACCTCCACCTTCCGACTTTTAGGGCTTTTATGACTTTAACTCCTAACATCTTGTTTTCGTATATCATAACTAAACAAATTTTTTTAATAAGGATCTTGCTCCCTACTTAAAGTGCACAACGCATTTTGTAAAGGAATTGATGATTTCGCAGTTGCTATTCATTCATTCTTCAGATTGTATAGTGCAAGAATGGAAGATCATTTTCGTTTGGTTGAAATAACGATGTAGTTGCTCATTATGCAATAAGATAACGATGAGTATCTGGTATGTTGCAATCCGATAAGTCTTTTTACCAAAATAGCAAAACTTCAAAAGGGAAATTAAAGATAGTGATACTAAGGTATAATATAATTCAGTAAGGCTTAACGAATGAAAGTACTGAAGCACATCTTTCCTTTCTTGTTTTCGTTT
>JANTOQ010431239.1:0-11684 GCA_027564595.1 Bythotiara depressa
AGGATCTAATCCCAACGGAAGAACCATTATTCCAAGTACTAAAATTTTTTCACCTTTTGTTTCCAAGTAAATTTTAGTAAAAGTCACAAAATTTCAGCCCATTTGCACCTGTGGTTCAAAAGATATTTAAAAAAAACCTAGGCTGAATATGGTTAAGGAATATCGATATCACCTGTGTGCCTTTCGGAGACAACTTCCTATTTTGTAGTCTTGTATTGTTCTGTCGAATGTATGTATGTCCATGTTTTTTTTATCTTTTGAGTTTATTTTTCATTTCGTTAAAGTTTGTTGAGGTTGTAAATTATTATTTTGGAATGGAAACAAAAAAAAGCCTGAAGTTGATTTGCATTATTATGGTTTATTGTTAGCGTGGTCTCAATGGAGTATATGGCATGAATGCAATGCGAGCTGCGGTGGAGGGATAAGGAAACGAACACGCACGTGCTCGTCACCCGCTCCGATGTTCAATGGACGAAGCTGTTGGGGAGTTAGCATGATTAGTGAAGATTGTAACCAAATTATATGTCCAAGTAAGGAAATCTCTAAAATTATCAGTTAACCTTACATATTTATGAAACTTGTTAAAATCACTGTAAACCAAGTAAAATTAAACGAACCATCATATTATAATATTTTAATTTGTTTCAAAATTGATAATCAAAAGTCTGAACCAATTTTTCCTTTGTCCAAGACAATAACCTTTGGGAATCATTTGTACTGTATGTACCAAGGTAAGAAAATCCATAAATAAACCACCAATAAGGATTGATTTTGGAATCAGATTCTCATAAGGAAGATCCAGTGTATTCTATTTCTTTATATCATTAATTTCGTATTATATAGCGAAAAACACTTTCTTATATTTTTGTGCGTGTTGTTACAGTAGATGGAAACTGGGGTGAATGGACAGGTTGGAGCTTCTGTAATCGACCATGTAATGGTGGTAATGAGACCCGCTACCGTACCTGTACCAATCCGATTCCACAGTTTGATGGAGCACCCTGTCAAGGAGTGCGTGAAAAACATCGTGTGTGTAACAAGCAAGCATGTATGCGTAAGTTTCTTTTCAACTTATAACCCTTCACTTAGTTTCCAATTAATTAAAATGGATGAAGGAGCAGGTGTTTTAATTATTTCTCTTTGGAAACATTTCAATATGGATTGCCGATTATAAATATCACTTGTACTCTCCACAACGTATCTTAATCTTTCATTGAACTTTTCATAGAAATCTTACTGTAGTACCCACTACAGTTACAAGCACCGAGTAAACAAAAATAAACATTTTCTGTGACAAATCCAATACTACTGACACTAGTGGTGTGTTTACCAATTTATTTAGTTTTATTCCTACTTATTTTAAGTGTGGTTTAATATTTTCTCTCCTGTTCAGAGGTTTTAAATAATGAGATTATAAATTTTTAACTAAAAACAGCTAACCTTCTAAATTCATAGATTTATGTGTTAACAAATCCCTTAATAGAAGTTAAGGTGACTATAGATATTATGAACAATATCGCATTTGTGCAAACAATTCATGACACCACTAAATCAAATTGAAAATATAGACCAATCAATATTGATTTGAAAAGCCTTGTTTACACGAGACCCGATAAGGACTCAAACCGGTTTGAAAATACCTAAAGCACCTGCACAGTAGAAATATTTTTCGCTAAATGAGTAATTGCGCTTTTGTGCAGTAGAAATCTCAAACTGGTTTGAGTTCATTTCGAGTTTCATGTAAACAGGACCTTACATACAACGATCACGAGGCTTAATGGGGGTATTTTGCCATTCTTGCCATTTTTTGGCAAACATCTTTTACAAACAAACACGTTTATGTTCTTCTCTACATAAAGTTTCAAGCTCTTTTCCTGAGTCATCAGAATTTTTAAGAACAAAATGGCGGATATATGGTTCTTCACTGGATATGTATATTTGATTTCAGTAAGTAACTGCTTTTCACTTTATGAGTGAGTGTCTCCTGAGGCAGCAGAATATGCGAATTGTAACTCTTTGTCGCAGGTATTATTTGCATTAATAATTGGATAAACATTAGTTCCCTAGGGAAGAGTACTTATTGTGTAGAACGTGGTTGCTCACAAGACCTTTCTCCTAAACACTGAGCGTATATGCAGAAAAAGGTTTGTTTTTTATTTATATTACTAATCCTCGACTGTGTGATTAGCTAGTTCTCAGACACGTTTAGCTCTGCTATATTTTCTGATGTCTATTCTGCTGATGAGAAGTATCTGTTTTTTACAAATTTTATTTAGTTTCTGCTGTCAGTGTAGTAGTGTAGAAGTGTTTGTTCATTACATTTCGTACCACCAATTTCTTACTTAATTACTTACTTACTTGGGTGTCATTTCACTGTTGCATATTTAGCACAGCTCAGATGGTTTTATTTTGATGATTTGTGCGACAGCGTCAGATTGTTTGCAACACCGGAGGACTTGAAAGGTTTTTATGAACATGGCTGGTTTTTTGCCAGACCACAGTTACAGTACGTCAGGATTTCCTTTACAGAATACCTATATAGGCAAGGTTATGTAATAGAAAAAGGCAGAAGCATGTATAATAAAAAACACTATTTGAGGGTACGAAACAGAGGAGCGCATCAGGGTAAAAAAGATTTTTCCGTGAAAGTAATTTCTTTTCAGTATAACACTAAAACTGGCTCTTCTCATAAAGTGACAGTATTTGTACAAAATATGTTGACACTGTATTGGAGGAAAAAATGTTTGTAACTTCAAAAACAAAATTTGAATCTGAAATTACATCCAATCAGGAATGTTTGGAACAAGGGTGGAATAATGCTGATTTCAATGTTTCACATATTGAGCTAAGGAAGGAATTTCATAATTCATTAAAAATGTTTATTGAACAATGTGACATTTGCAAAGAAGCATGACCAATAAAAGTGAAAATTAAGAATCGTATATGTAGATGAAGGCTGTATTTTTAATAATTCAGTTTCTCATGCTGGGACAACTTTCCAATTTGCTTATGTGTGTATTAAAGTCTCTGTGAAATATTAGAAGTAAAATCTGCAAAATAATTCCCTTAGTATGGAGTTGCTGATAACATATTAAATATTGCTTACTTGATACAATATATTATTTGCTGTATGACCGTGTTTGTTTAGTCGCTCTTCAGTTCTCATGTTGTAAGAACATTTATTCAAGTTTTTCCCAGTGATCTTTTTCGTTTTACAAGAAGTCAAACCTTGTTGTAACAGTTGCTTAGGTGACTATAGCTGGTATAGAGAGTATGATTTCTATGAAAAACTAATTTATGGAACTTCAAATAGGCGATGATGTAGACAACCTTTTGTTATTTAAGCGGTGGTGATTAACACAGGTTTGACTATACTGTGGTACCTCAGATAAATATAAATATGAAACTTTGTCTTCCGGGGATTTTGAGGTATATTGTAACTTACAAATGCTTTACAGACAAAGCAAGGAAACAATGCATGTCTAATTACTAATCTACAGATAATGTTCTCCACGAAAAAACAAACAAAGCCAGAGGAGCGTTGTTAACAAACAACATTTTTCCTGGTACTTAGATTAAGTATTTTGCTTCTGATCAGTCTGTGATCTTTATCGTCCTGTGAGTTTACATGCTATGAAAAGTTGTATTTGTTTTCTAACACCTTTATTTTGTTTGTAAGATATTTTAGAAAACTCGAAACATAAAAAATAACTCGTATTTTTACTTTACTTTACTTTTACTTCACTCGCCTGCACACCCTAATACACCTGCACAGCCTAATACACCTGAACACCCTAATAGCATTTGCAAGCATGAAATGCGTGGGCACTTAGTGGTAACTATTGCTAGTTTATAAATTGCAATACCAATTTCTATGGTAAAACAAACGCCATTTTATAGTCAGAATTGCGAAATCTTTGCGAATTAAATACCCCACTCTTACCGGAAAACGTATCAATGCAAGTTTTCAATCAATATTTAAAAGTTTATATAACGCTCTTTCTAGAATGACTCTGAGTAACATTTATAAATCATTTATTAGACCTCATCTAGATAATCCTACTGATGTTTCTTTTTGTCGAAATATTGAATCTATTCAATACAATACCTCACTAGCTCTAGAGAAACGTTATATCAAGAGTTGTGTTTAGAGAGTGTAATTGATAGACGATGGTACAGAAGGCTATGGTTTTTTTAATAAAATATTAAAAAACGAAGCACCACAATATTTACCAGAACTAAGAACAACATCACATTGTCTCAGATCAGTAAGATACCTTCATTTCCCAACTCCTAGAACTGATAATTTTAAAGCTTCTTTTTTCCTTTTTGTGCTATTAATTGGGAACAGCTTGATCCAGGAATTCGAAATTCACCTTCCTTTAGGTCCTTTAAATTTTTAGTTCTAAAATTTATACATCCTAGGTCCTTCGCTGATATATCAAATACATTACCCCCGTAGTCTTAAATTACTGACCATGCGAACATAAATTTTGACATAATTTTCAGGATACGATTGGCCCTTTATGTTTATGCGGAACAAATGCTGTTGAAACGAATAAACACTTCCTTTTGCACTGCCCTAATTTTTCCGCTCAACAACGTCTCTTTGACAACCTACATGCTAATTGTATTTCTTTTTTGCCATTTAATAGTTCTTCGCTGGTGAGAAACTTTCTTTTTATTGTTTTGATACAATTACATTTTTTCTTCTTTCTAAGCTCAGCTCAGAGAGTTCTACAACCACGCACATTGCACAACACTGCACCACATTCGCACATTCGCATATCGCATTATAGGCATCACTTGTGGCGCACACAAACGTATAAACATGTATGACCTATGATTCTAGCGAAGTGGTCATCCTTCGCACTGTGGCGTGAATGGGAGTCGAACCAGCAACCCTTGGATTGCAAGTTCAACCCGTCTATCACTGTGTCACAGCTCCACAATTACGAATAAAATTATCCTACTCAATGTTATAAATTTTATAATTTCATCTGAACGTTTTGACGAGCCGTTAAGGATACTGTATACACACACTACACATGTTCAGTATTATGAAACATCTCCTTTTCTTCAGAAAATTTACGCATTATAGTACATATTTTCTGAATCCTGTATTATTACTCTACCTAATGGTATGACTTTTGGAAAGGAGAAAAAAATTATTAACTTTTTTTTGTCCCTCGTTTTTTCATAAAAAACACATGGCTCGAAGCGTCTTTGTTTCCTTTACAAAAATATGTCTGCATTTTTAAAAATAATACTTCGTTAAAGAAAAACCTTTATCTACCTATAGACATAAATCGAAATACGATAATAATAATAAAAAACGAGACTCCCTGTTGTAGGCCTTTGCTGTATAGTATGAGAGCAATTTCGTCACGTTGCAGTATAATTGCGAGGACTTGGAGCTCTTGAAAGACAGAGCTTTGCTAAAATTTCTTGTTTCGAGAAAACATACATTTTATGTTGTGTTCGTAGATTAACTGAAAACAAAATATATTTACACGGTTTAACAAATGACCAGTACTCATTTTAACATTCTAATACTTTTGTTATACGAAATAATAAAGTCACGCCTATTTTAATGGGACAATTCTTCATGATGACGCAAAAGTAATAATATATAAATTAAAAGATGTTGACTTAAAAATTTGATCGGCACGCGCCATTTAGTAGTCTTTAAAATTGTTTATAATACCTTTTGTTAAACAAAACAATACTATTAGATAGGAACACGACGGAAAAATAAGGTTTTCCACCTTTCCAAATTAAAATTTGTATTTCTTATTTCAAATAAATGTTATATATCACTAGAACTTTCAAATGGTATATAAAAAAATTTATTTATAATAATTTTGAGAACGAGCGTATAGTATCCTTGAAACCCTTTCTTTAAGGGATAAACCACCCCTAATTTTTATTTTGAAAATCAATAGACTAAACGTGTTTTGACTAGTAGTATATACAATTATAAAAAAGAAAATGTAAAAAATAATGTAACCATACCATACCATAGTAACCAGCAAAAAAGGCCTAATGACACAAAAGTGTGCTTATACCGGCCAAAAAAGCTAAAGATGTTTATATAAGGTAAAGCTATGATATGAACGGAAAGGATGTTTCCTAATGTACCAGGAAATTCTTATCTGGAAGGTCAAAGGTCAAGAACAAAATTATTTGCGGTTTCTCTGGTATAAGTGGAAAAAACAAAATATATTAAAATTCTAATTCGTTCACATAATAGTATCTGTTTCAACGAACAACTCCTGAAAATTTCAATAAAAAACTTTACCGGTCTTTGAGATATCTTGGCCGGCGTGCGAAAAACCTTGTTTCGCCTATACATATTCAGCATTCCAAAGTCATTTAAAATGTTTAACTGTATACAACCTCTTATTGTATAAACTCTGAGTATCATATTTACAGCATTTTGTTGTATTGCTCCATATATAATACTTTCCCACTATTAATATAAATTGTGGCAAAGTCTCCGTTCAATAAACACAAATTATATTATTTGCCATATGCCGTCACACATAACTCCAGTATTAATAACATTATTACCTGAAACAACTTGTTCTCAAATTTCGTCTGCTGAATGCGCTTAGTAACATTGAATATTTTTGTGGTAGCTTTATCATGATTGTTCTGTTTCGTTGGTTTAGAAATATTCATAAGTGTTATAAACTTCTGAGAAGAAGGAGGAATTCGAGAATTTCGATACCAGAATGACCGCGATATAATATGCTCATAATATAAACTGTCAGTTTATTAACATCAAATCCACTTCCTACCATGATACTGGATGATGTATGGAATTCATTCACATATATATATTTGCAAATCAACATTTAATAAATGTATTAGTTCTTGTGTCTTTGAAAGTCTATCGCAAAGGGATTCTGGGCACAACTGCATACAAAATAGTGGTAGCTATCAAATGAAACTCTATAGTTAACTACCTATATCTTTATTATTATTATGTCTCTTTCTTTTGGCTGTGTTATGTGGTGGAGGCTTCCTAAAAAATGTTGAACTTTTTGTGATGATACAGATGTTGTGGAAAAGACGATTTCAGATTGGGCAGACGTTGAGTCCTTATTTAACTACAAGCGTCCACGTAATATACTGAGACTAGGCGCCAAATTAATCAAAACGAGTTCTACAACTAATGAAATAGCGTATATTTCTAGTCTTTTTAAAGAAGTTCTTTGCTAAACTTTTTTTCAGATTGACTTAAGACTTAAGAGTTTACTTTCCCAGTTTACCAATGACTAGAAAGTAAAGTTTCTCGGCCTAATGGTAAGATCAAGCGTAGCTTTTTTTTTTTACACCTCTGATCCAATGGTCATTTTGCTGGGGGCAGTTTTTGTTTTTTACTTCGCTTCTAGGCTTAGTGGTTATGAATATGTGTGTATTGCACTTTGCACACCTCTGGTCCAGTGTCCACCTTTTCCAAGAAGATGCTTCGACCTTTATACTGAGAGCTTAATGCTGGTAACCGGCGAACCGGAAAGGCAATTTAGCCTTCTTCAGGGGTTGCATACTGATTGCACGTCTTTTCCATTAGACTCCTGTTAGGTTCTACCACAGGATTGCACAAGTCTATGGATTTGAAACCGGGTTCCTCTCCAGAAAATAAGAAAGAGTTAAGAGTAAAGAGTTAAACCGGGTGTCTCTCCAAAAGAAAAAAGACTTAAGAGTTTACTTTATCGCTTCTCGGCCTAGTAGCTAAGATCAAGTGTTGTATCTTGGATAACGTTCTAGTAACGGTTCCTTGAAGTCATGCCATGTTAAAAACATTAATTTTGGTAAAAATCATTATCTGATTAGAAATGATTTTGTATTTTTAACCGGTATGGCTTCTTGGGACCTGTGAAAACACTTTATTCCGGGAGAACCACCACTGGTCCTCTGGTCATTTCGGTCGGGGACAAGTCCGTCCCTGCTTATATTTGGGGGGATTGACATGCTGGTAACAGGCGATCCAAGGGGGCATTTTCGCCTTTCTTGTAGAGTTTTACTCCGGACAGCACTTCCTGTCCCTAGGACTTTTCTGGTGCGTAAGCATCGGGATTGTTCTAGGACCTGAGGACCGGGTGAACTCTCACAAAATACCAAAAAATACCAAGACTTAATAATTTACTTTCTAAGTTTACCAATGACTAGAAAGTTACGCTTCTCGGCCTAATGGCTAAGATCAAGTGTAGCTTTTTTTTTTACACTTCTGATCCAATGGTCATAAGCTGAGGGGCACTTTTTTTTTTTGCTTCGCTTCTAGGCTTAGTGGTTATGACTATGTCTGCATTGCACTTTGCACACTTCCAATGTCCATTTTGACGGTGAACATGTTGTGACCTATATACTGGGAGCTTTATGCTGGTAACAGGAAAACCGGAGAGGCATTTAGCCTTCTTCGGAAGTTGCACACCGGTTGCACTTCCTTTCCATTAGACTCCCTATTTGATCTGCTGCAGGATTGCACTTGTCTACGGATTGGAAACCGGGTGTCTCTCCAAAAACTAAAAAAAGACTTAAGACTGGAATTGAACCCACCGTGATCATACAGCACAAGTGCAAGGGGGTGCCCCGCTTGCCACAGAATAAGACAAAGTAGAACTTTGAGTGGTCTTGAAATGGAAAAATCAATGAATTAAGAACATTCTCCGTTGTTTCTGGCTAAAATACACTGGCAGGTGTAACTCGACTGAGTTTCCCTTCAACACGTATCCCTATTCTAGTTTTATAGGCGCTCCTCCAAAAGGGCGGGAACATGGAAAGGGCCTAAGACCGCAAATGTCTCAAATATTTTGTGAAGGGTTGTAGAAAAATTATTTACCAGACAGCAGCCACGAACATTAGCTAGAGCTATTAAGCTAACCAAACTAGAGCTAGATAGCTAGATAGCAAATAGGAACATTTTCTACATGTTATTTCTTTCTATTAAATCCTCTCCTCTTCTTATATACATTTGTTCTTTGTTTCACACTGCAATCTTTACCCATTTTTACACTTTCTCTGCTTCTTGATGTCTCCAGTTTGAAGCTGATCATAGACAAATAAATGCTCTATGACCTACAGCTAATGACTCTAAAGGCCGCACAAGCAAAGTAGATATATAGGATGTGAAGCGCAAAACGCCCAACCTCGCATTCAGTACCTTTTCGGGTCAGGTTGGAAAGGATGTATCTCTGTTGCTACGCACGTTGCTGGGGAAGAAAACACTGGCAATCAGGTAAAAATCCCAATATTTAGAAAACAAAACCTTTATAACGAAAACTGTTTTCAAATTTGAAATCAGCAATAAATTTTGAGTTAGAATCTGGCATTGGGCCAGATTGTTTTTTTTCACACAACTTTCTTCTGCCTTCCTGTGCATCTCCTAAACTTTGTGACTTTTAGATTTTATCTATTACCTACATATTTACTGAAAGTTTCATAAAGTAGGATTATAATATTTGCCGTAATTGACCTTTTGTCAAGGCTGCCTGACAAAATGTTTCTCAATTTTATGTTAAACATTGAATTATATGGTGTAAACAAGGATATATAAGAGGCTCTTATATATCCTTGGTGTAAATAAAGATATCGACATTAAAAATTATTTTTTTAGGTATGATGTATACTCATGCTATGTGGCAAAAAAAAGTTAAAAATATCTTGACCAAAACATTTTGGTCAATTTTTGGTCAATTCTTTATGACGTCAACGAAAAGTGACGTCAGCAAAAAAATTATAAGTGAAAATTAATCTACTTGATATGGTCTTTACTCACACCAAGTTTGAAGTTGCATGCGTTAGTGGTTTCCTAGATCTTAATTATTAGCCCTAATAAATATATTATCTTCATAAGGTACAAAATGGGTTGATACTTGGCCCTTAGAATGCCTTCTACTGACGTATCTGAATCAGGGTATTTTTGTAATGGTGCTTCATCAAAAAGGTTTACAATTCCATTCTCACTCTCTGAATCGCTTGACTCAGAAATTTTCTCTTCGGGACTCTCAGGTCCCGTCGGTAAATAAAGGGTATTAATATGAAAACTAACATAAAACCACACACAGACCTAGTAATAGTTCATTAATAAAGTTTATCCTAATCCAGGCAATGGTTCCTTTCGGCAAGCATTGCCTTATCTGTTTTTTTCTTGTATTTCATTAATGCTGGTATATTTATATTGTTTGTAATTTGTTCATATTCAAGAATAAAAACAAACAAACAAACAAATTTTAGATACTGAAAGTAACGAATTTAAAGTCACCTCGAAGGAGAGTTTTCTCATCAATAATAACAAATCTGTTTTAAACAAGACTCAAAGTCTATACCATTTAATCTATATTTGATAATATATATATATCACATTTTTGTTTTGTTCTTATTTAGGAATTTCTTGTGTGGCTGCTCACTTCATTAATTAATTTGTTATATAAATCACTGTATATATATACGGTCTATAGTGCCCAATGTTTCGTGAACATGAAGGTGGCTGTTGCTACTAGGTTTGATTGTGTGGTGTTTTTTCTTTAACCCTATAGTGTCTGGTGACCCTTGAAATTATTCAAATCTTTATTAATTTCTATTTCTTTGCTATTTGGTTTTTTCCAAGGGTGTCACAGGGTGTTACTAATTGGAAATAAAGGAAAATTAATTTGGTACAAGTTGATAAGTCAGCCTGACCTTTCATAAAATTATAAGGGTTACTATTAGTAAATACACAACAGCCAGGATTTGTATCCAGGTATTATAGACTTAATTTATTCCATGCAGATATACGAACATATTAAAATACCATCATCTTTAGACGATGTCTACAAGGCCCTGTTTTCTACTGCACAAAAACGCACTTGTTAATTTACTGCGCTGGTGCAGTATATATTTCTCAAACCAGTTTGAATTCTTATCGGATTTTCAGATAAATATTGATTGGTCAATATCTTCAATTGGATTGAATGGTGTCATCAACTGTTTGCACGCATGCGTTATTGTTCATAATATCTAACAAGGTGTTAAATTTACCAAAATTGTGTTCCAAAAATGTTCAGAGATATAAAGAGACGAAATAAAACTTTTTTTTCGCTTTGTCATCAAAAACTAAAGCGCTCTGCAGAGGTCAACCACATTCCCATTTTCGTTTTTGGAAACGTTTAGGGAAATGGGATAAACACAAAACAAAGGGACAAAAATATTCAAAATTCCAATACGTTATGAGCCAGGGTTGTAGAAATGGGGTTTACTATATCATTCTAATTACAAATCCTGTGTGTTATTCCTTTTTAGCGGTAAAGGTGGATTTGAGTATCAACTTCGTGAATGAAGCGTATATGAATGCTTATTCTGATATCAACTCTGAGCAAGCGCTCCAACTGAAAGCAAAGATCCTAAAAAATGTAAGACTAGGAAGTACCACATTTTAGTTGTATTTTTGTTTCCAAAATCATCTTTTGTTTTCAAAACGTAGCTGTGTATTGCTACAAATTGTGTTCCCTCTTCGTTAATTAAATTGTTCAAATGTGCATAGATATTTTGTGGAACTCAGTTTAAGAGAAAATAACAGAATTAAATTATGTCAAATTCCCCTTGCACTTAACGCTATTAATATTGGGAGGGTTTAAAAATTTGGAAAACGTAATAAATGGATACGCTATCTAACGTATGAACAAGATGGAGTGCGGTGC
>JANTOQ010431461.1:0-11684 GCA_027564595.1 Bythotiara depressa
ATTAAAGTCTCAGAAAGCATATAAAAATGCAAACAAAGGTATAATACAGGCATACCAATCATAAAAACATTTAGCAGTAATATAATACAGTTTTGAATGATAGAAAAGCACTTTATATGTTGTTGTCTTTTCCACCGCCATTGTATTAAAATAACACTCGTCTCAATTATTCATATTTATATGGCAAATAGTTTTAAGAACAAATCTTGAAGTGGAGCATGCTAGTCATCTTTCGAGATATCGCAAAATATGGGAAATGTCGCTAGAATAGGTCTTTTCGGAAGGCCGTGCACTCATCATTAAGGCTTGTTTATGACTAATAAGAAACGCACGCTATCATAAAAATGGGTCTGAATTCGGCACTAATTTTGCAAAGTTAAATTTTGATTTTGATTTTTTTATTAAGCATACAGTTCCGTGTCTCATTCTCAAATAAGCGAGATCAAGAAATCGAACGAAGAAAGAAGTAGGTAATATAGTTCTAGCTAAGTGACTTTCTAGAAATACAAATATGTAAATCAACCCATAATCCTTTCCAAACCAGCAGATGGTCAGCTGGGACCAGCTTCTTGTTGTATTACTACCAGAACTTAGATAATTTGCATCATGGTAACAGTAAAGATATTTTTTATATTTATAATATTTATGACTTTTTTCTATTCATTAGTTATTGAACAGAAAAAAATAAATATATATATATATATATAAATTTATCACGTAAAATTAAAAAACTTAGTATAGATTTAAAACAAAAGGATAGTATATAGTATAAATGCTAAGCGGCGTGCCCTAAAAATACAAAATAAAAAAGGTTTTGTGGATATTAAAGTTTGTGAATCAACAAAGACGATAAGTGTGGGATTAATAACATTCAGAAAATTCTTAAAATATTAAAATAAATATTAAAATTCTTAAAATAAACAAAAATATTTTTTACCTTCGAAATGTAATACAATGAACATATACATTGAAACCAAGTACTCAGCAATATTTCTTTTTCTCATTTTCGCGCGAGTTTATTCTTTTAATGCTTTTATATGTCTGCTTGGAAAAAGTTTAGTTTCGAATCAACAATTTTGTATAACCCACCTAAATGGACCTTTGTATAATATAAGCCCAGACCTTATTTTCCTGTGAAGTTGGTATTAAATTTTCTGGGGGCATTCTATATTAAAATATAATTAATCCTATATGGATGGAATAAAACATTTGGTAGCAATTAGCAAAGAAAAAGAGAAAAAAGTGCAATTATCTATAAAATGCTCCTTTGCCAAAATGTGTTTTTAATATCGACAGAAAATCATACATGTGTTGAGTATGTTTATAAAACCGTGTCGCAAAGTGATCTGATTTTATCTCGTTCAAAAGTTAGCAACTAATAAAGTTAGATATTATTATAGAATCCACTCAACAACACGTGCCTTATTTTAAAAGCAGAATATCTATTCAATTACCTTGTTTTATACGTAATCACGATACGGTTTTAAAGGCGATTCGTTTTTCTTCGTTAAATTCATTTTGCCGTAAATTCGACAACATGTTTTGGCAAAGTAACAAAAAATGTGAGCATAAATACAAAATTGACTGGTAAACTATGGAATACGTAACTCTGCATTGGAATTGGAATTTGAATCGGTACAAATTTCGCGGGGTTTTATTTTCACGGTTTGCAATTACTTTTACATTTCGCGAGTTGAAATTTTCTGGACCGATCTAAAATTTCGCGGGTATTTTGTGTTTAATATAAAACTCTCATCACGTAAGATTTTACTTCTCACGTTATAATATATATTTTATGAATTAAAAAACTTTCTGTCCAATACAGAAAATGAAAAAATAATTTTTCGCTTAGTATAAATTATCTATATATATTATCAACTTATCAATAGTGAACATCACACATTAACAACTAACTAACTGAGATATACAAACCATTACATGGGCTAAACCCTCCAAACATGCATCATTTATTCCATATGAAAATTATAAGGCACACACCAGAGCTGAGACACCTTGGTTATTCCAAAATGTAACTCCGATTTAGGAATAAATTATTTTGACTTTCAGGCTACCTCAGCTTGGAATCATCTTCATGGGTTTGTGAAAAGTGTTCCATCAATAAACTTCTTTAGAAAAAGCTAAATGACATTAACATTTATTGTAGGTGTAAAACCTGTTTTTTAAAGATTTAGTATTTGTTACATATATTTAGTATTTGTTACATATATTTCTTGTTTTTATTATAGTTTTAGTTTTAGATAGTTTGATTAATTTAGTTTTATATTTGATATAAAAAATTGAAAACGTTTGAAAAGTATAGAGTGAAGATCCTTAATTGTCATTAAGAATAACAAAAACGTTAACATCAACATACCATCTATCTATAAATAACATATAACATGACATGCACTTATCTGTTATTACATGATACAGTCTATAGAAATGGTTGGGTTATGTTCGGTAATCATTTTGAGGAAATGAACCACCACAACAACAACACAAGAAATGGTAAATGCAATTTAAGACTTCCAAAAGTAAAATCAGAATTTGGACGAAAATCATTTGCATTTCTGACTGCCAAACACGTTAATGTCCTACCTACTGATATAAAAATTGTGATTTTAAATCTGCTTTAGAAAATTATTTATGCTAAATTAATGAATTGTCGTTTAGCATATCTATATTTTCTTGCCTTATAAACTCGTTGCAATTCAAGGATTGCGGGTTCGGCTCCCATTCACGACACAGTGCGAAGGACGACCTCTTCGTAAGAACCATATATCATATATGTTTATATGTTTGTGTGCGCCACAAATGATGCCTATAATGCGATATGCGAATGTGGTGGTGCAGTGTTGTGTAATGTGCATGATTGTAAAGCTCTCTGAGCTGAAGGAGAAGAAGAAGGAGAAGAAGGAGAAGAAGAAGAAGAAAAACAGATCTTTATTCATGTATGTATGTCTATTGACAGCTCTTTTGTTTATTATTAATAACTATATTTTCATACTGTGTTAATTGTTTTGTTAATCTGTTTAATTTCATTCTCATTTTACTCCTGCATTAAATACAGTCCATTATATCCTACACCTAATATTTTAATCATCATATATACAAAAATTTCTTTTTATAGCATTATTTTTAATAGTATTTTTAAGTCTAAAATATGGATGTTTTCCTGACGAAATGAAAATCACTAAAATCAAACGCCTTTTCAAAACAGGGGAAAGAGACCTTGTGAATAACTACAGACCAATATCAATATCACCAGTTGTTTCAAAACTATTGGAACGAATCATGTACAATAGAGTAATGAATAACAATGTATTGTACGAACAACAATTCGGTGTTCAAAAACAATGTTCAAAATCAACTGGGCAAGGAAATATACGAACTATTTAACAAAAATCAATTCACCCTAGAAAAGTAAAGCTTTTGATACCGTCAATCACCAAATACTATTAAACAAATAAAAAGATTTTGGACTAACAGAAAAAGGAGAACGGAGACCAAAAAATAACTTTCAAATAAAATAGCTTAAATTCAAAGTGTTTTAAAAATAGAGTTCAATGGTTTTTATTTTATTTCTTGTAAAAATGATAAGCGATTCAGAAGTTATGAGCATTTAAAGTTTTGATATGAACAAGCGAGAACCCAGTCTTGACTAAACGAGGTCAGCCTGTGATGATGTCATAGACGCTCATTCCAAATAAGGTAATACAAACAATTAACGATAACATTAAAACCAACATTTACACTATGTAAGTTCTTCATGTGAGACACTTAACGGTGCAACTTAAAAGTCACATGGGTACATGATACACTAGTTCCATGCCCCTATTGTTTCATGTATTGTTCTAGCTTATGTAGTTGTCACAACCATAAAAATTATATTTACAAATATATATAAATAACTTAAAATTATATATACAACATATATATAACATATATAGTATTATAAGGTTATAATAATGGGAAACAAGAAACAAAGTAAAAACAAGAACAAGAGCAAACCACGATGGATAAAATCACGATGGATAAAATCAAATATCTCTTTCAGCACATGTTTAGAAAACACGAACAGACAATCACAAGTTAATGACAAAATAGATGATATATCAAAAAAGGTTTTCGATCTACAGCACAGTTTGCAGTTTACAGAAAATGAACTCAAGCAAGATATAAATTACTTAAAAAAGCAACAAGAAAAAGAACTCGCAAATTTAAATGACAAATTACGTGACCTGGAGGACCGTTCCAGGCGTAATAATAAACGCGTAGAAGGTGTACTTGAATCGGACAACGAAACTTGGGAAAATTGCCAGGAAAGACTTAGAGAAATCATCAAAGATCACTTAGGAATTAAAGAGGATATCATAATAGAACGAGCGCATAGAGGAAGACCATCCACCAACATAAAAACGGGAAGAGCAAACAAAGATAAACCAAGAGTAATTGTGGCAAAACTGTTAAATTACAACGATAAGACGAAAATTTGGAAAGACGCTAAGAAGTTAAAAGGCTTGGGAATCTACATCAATGAAGATTTCTCAAGAGAAACCGTTGAAATTCGACAAAAGCTTTGGCCTGAAGTACAAAGTCCACGATAGTAAAACTATTGCAGAAAGTTTCAATAATTACTTTGTTACTGTTGGGCCAAATCTTCCGGCTATAATCCCTGATGATCCATTAAATTTTAAAACATAACTTCATCAAAATAACGCTGTACAAAGAGAATATAATTTAACTGATGAAAAATTTGAACAAGCCTTTTTTTCGTTAAAATCAAACAAATGCCCTGGGTGAGTTACGTCTTTCATTACATACAGTCCCTTCTAAAATATATATTGAATAAATCGATAACAAAGGGAATATTTCCAGATAAGTTAAAAATTGCTAAAGTCACTCCAATTTTCAAATCTGGAGAAAGTACCAATGTCTCAAATTATAGATCGATATCGGTCTTACCATGTTTTTCAAAAATATTGGAAAGGATAATGTACAATAGGTTGTATCGCCACCTAACTTCTGACAATATGCTATACAATAAACAATTCGGATTTCAGAAGGCTAACTCTACTGAGCATGGGATAATTCAACAGCTATGCACATCTTTTAACGAAGACAAATTCACTTTACGTGTCTTTACAGATTTATCTAAAGCTTTCGACACTGTCAACTACAAAATCCTTTTAACCAAACTAGAACACTATTGCGTCAAAATGGTTCCAGAGCTACTTAGCAAATCGCAAACAATTTATAAAGTGAAATGTCAGAAGTTATGCCCATTCTGTGCGGTCAATTTTAGGGCCACTTTTATTCTTATTGTATGTTAATGATTTGTATCGTGTCTCAAAAAAAAATGTTTGTCGATGATACAAATTTATTTTTCTCTCATAAAAACTTGAAAACGTTATTTTATATAGTAAATCAGGAACTACTAAAGATCAACAACTGGTTCAGAGCAAACATTTTATCGCTAAATGCCAACAAGACAGAATATACATACATTTTTCCATAAGCGTTCAACTCGTGATAGCATTCCACTAAAACTACCTGACTTAACAATCAATAACATTTGAATAAAAAGAACAATCGATATAAAATTCCTAGGTGTGATAATTGATGTAAACTTAACATGGAAAAATCATATCTCGGAAATCGAAAATAAAATAGCTACAAATTTGGGAATGATATATAAAGCAAAATTTCGGCTAACAAAAAAATGTCTAAAAAATATTTACTTTGCATTTGTATATAGCCATCTAAATTATGCAACTAAACACAATCAACAAAAACACGCAGCACGAATAATCTCCAATGAAACAAGATGTACTTCAGCGAGACCATTAACGAAGAAACTAAATATTTTGAATATTTACCAAAATAAATATTTTCCAAACTCTCAATTTCATGTTTAAAACGAAACCACAATTAACTCCACATATTTTACAACTCATTCCAAACAATAAGACATATAAGTGTCCTACTACCTATTCAAAAAGTAACTTTGTAGTCTCTAAACAGAAACTCAACATATCTACACGACGACCCTCTCTTTGGAACAAGTTTTTATATGATAAAATCGAAACAATCACATCTATCCATTCCTTTGAAAAAGCCTTAAAAAATCAACTAATTAACTTTGATAATGAAATCACGCTATTCCAATTAACCAAATAACGTAATGTTGTGTCTGTAAACATTGTGTAAACGGACTTTCCATGCTTTAACTACTTTAAGGTGCTTGGTGATAAGACTATTTTGTCTTCTTCAAGTCCCTGCCCATTTACGCTCGACTAGTGAAGTTGTAATATATACATAGTTGTAACATAGTTGTAACAATGTATTTATTTTCTACTTGTATGTTGATATATGGCGAAATATATGCTATAATACTAATATTAAATAACTTGACAATACATCATCATAAGGACACCAAAAGTTACATAAGGTTGTAGGATGATGTCACCAATAGCATGTCAACATTCTAGAAAAGTTTGGTGAATGGTTCCCAAGTTTTTGATACGTTTCGAAAAAATAATAGGAGTCTGGAACAAGTGAACCAGGTTGCTACATTACTGGTAAAGTGCACCATCATTTGTCTCATATTAAGGACTTACATAGTGCAAAGTTTGACTTACCTTGCCTCAATGGTTTCATAGCTATGTTTTCAATTCTGTAAATCACCTTTGTTTTGATTCTGTAAAATATACACTGCGTCTTACGACAAAGACTACCACGGGGAGTTGCTTGAACTTCAAGTAGCTCTCTCACACGGGACTGGGACTGTCCAAAATACCCCCCGTCCGCTCTGGCGCCCCTTTCGGGGACAATTATATTTTGATCCCCGTTCCACTTTAAGAATGGTTTAAAAGTTATTTAAATAACCATAGTCACGTGACTTTTAAATAACCAAAAACAATTTGTATCGTACGATGATAATAAAACATCTGAAATATAAACATTCTCTTGTGGTGTGCCACACGGATCAGTTTTAGTTCTATTGCTATTTCTGCTCTATGTAAATGATTTATACAAAGCATCACGAATATTAAAGCCAATCATGTTTGCTGACGACACTAACTTTTTTTACTCAAGCACAAATATTAAACAACTACTTCAAGTTATGAATAAAGAACTTGTCAATGTTCAAACCTGGTTTAATGCAAATAAACTTTCTTTAAATATTACAAAAACAAAATATGGTTCCTTTCACTCTCAGCTTGCAAAAGACCGCACTCCTTTGCGTCTCCCACAGCTAAATATAAATAACATTAATGTAAAAAGAGAAAAAACAATGAAATTTCTAGGAGTAGCTCTACTTTTGGATAAAAACATGACATTTTTCTCAATCTAGAATGTACTAAGCAACTTTATTTTTCCTTTATCCATAGGTATTTAAACTAAGGATACATTGTTTGGGCAAGCACAAACAAAAATAAACATTAACTATTTCAAAGACAAATTTACTCATGAAAACCCCTTTGCTAAAAGATTTGAAAGCTTTAAACGTATACCAACTAAATATTTATCAAACCCTTTTATTTATGCACAAATTAAAAATGGCAATGTTCCAAATGCCTTCAAAAATAATATATACACCAATAAATACAACACAATAAATATACACCAATAAATACAACACAACAAGTGCAAACGCAACTTTTTATAAACCATTTTTTAAAACAAGAAATTGTCAATTTGCGATAATATTTCGTGCTCCACACCTTTGGAATCACTTGGTTTCAAAGGAAATAAAAACTTTATCATTGGACATTTTTTAATTAATAAACAAAAGAAATAACTCTCAACTTTGAAGAAGAAAGTAGATTTTTCTAACTTTGTTTTACCTTGTATTATAAAAGTATTAGCGTTATAAAAACATCTCCTTAAGCTATATATACTCTACTCACTTTCAAATATAGGTACTCATGATAAAGCCTTTTTGGCTTTCTAGAGATCCTAGCTGGAAATTTTTATATAACGACATTGTAAATTGTTTAGTTATATATATTATATTTGTAACTTAGGAAATGTTACACTTACTGTAGATTTTTATTAATTAGCGGCCAATATACATATATATACAATATGGCAAACCGCTTAAACAATTATCCCACGAAAATTTACATCACACCGAAAAATACCACCTGGTGAAATTTTGTCAATAACCACAAAAATAAAAATACACGAAATGTATCTAACAGTAGCAAAGTATCATAACCCGCGAAATATGCGCAAAATTATATATAGAAATGTAAAAAAGCAATAGCAAACCGTGAAAATAAAAACCCTCAAAATTCTGTACGAAAATTTTGCAGCGATTCCAATTCCAATTTCAATTCCAATGCCGAGTTCCGTATTCAGTAATTTACTGAAACCCTCGAAAATTTGATTTCGAGATATTACGCTTCAAAGAATCTCTTTTGTAAACTTATTCCCTATTCAATTTGAATAAACTGTGTACACGCTCGCGATGGTTGTATTCAAACAAGATTACAAAAGCTTTTGATATATAACTTGCAAACAAATTTCGCCAGTGCGTTTAGTTGTAAACATTATTCAATTCGTTGGTAGAAGTGTTTACGAAATAACTGCCGATATTTTAACACAAATGTTAAACAACTTATTGAGAAATGAAGATTTGTGGGATTTTAGTGTACATCTATTTTAAAAACAATACAAATAAAGCCTTGTTAAATAGACAAGATGTTTTTCCTTTTATCTATTTATTTATTTATTTTTACCAAACCCTACAGTATCCTTAAGGATAGTTGAAAGTGTCTTTGAAGGTACTTGCTTGAACCTTTTGTTACACATGTTCAGTATTTCCTAAATATCTCTCTTTCTTCAAATAATTGACCCCGAAGGCGCTGATCCAGAGATCGGCGCCGAGGAGATGATATAGAAGTTCCCGCGCATGCAAAGCCATAAAGATAGGAAAATTTGAGAAAAAATCGTCTGATAAAAATATCTACTTTGTATTGGAAATTTGTTTGTCTTCTTTGCCCGTCGCTATATGACAATACTACAGCTACAATCTCTTTTGTGTCAATAATATAGACCTTTTCATATTAGGTCGAAATTTCAAGTTTGTTTTTATTAAAAACGGACTTCAGATATGGATTCTACGAACAAAATTATGCTTTTAGGGTATTTTCCAAGTCCGGTCCAAGCCTTCTTATATTTCTGTTTAGCCACACTAGCCTCGTTATGATAAAGAGGCTTGTGTTATTGAATATGTTCTAACAGTTGACAACGCTTCCCTGATTTACTAAGAACTCTAAAAAAAATTCAGTTTGTTTACTTTTTGACAAGGAATCCGAATTTTTAATCTGTTTTGAAAAGATGACGTAATATTGCGCAATGATTGATGAAAAGGAGTATTACGCGTAATTATATATTCATAATAAGCAGTTGGATATAATGATCTCAAATAATTACTTTTTCGTTTAATACCGGCTTGTTTATACTTGCAAATTTTGGAATTAATTTTTGTGTTGTCACTCAGGTCAATTTGCTTTTTATAAAAGACGTAATTTCACAATTGGCTTGTGCATCAAAAGTAGTATTAGCGTTCAGGATTTTAAAATGATACCATTTTTCTAGAAAGAACCACAGCTATTATTTTAAAGTTCAAGTTTTTAAAAAATTGCATGGAAACGAGGCTTAGGATAATTACAGAATTGTTTAGAGAGCCTTGACCGAGTGTATACAATAGCCGAAACAACATTTCTACGTATCGTAGATACTTGAAATTTCCAGCAAAGTCATGTTTTAAACATACCTGTTTGAACTTTCTCATAAAGACAAGTTTCTTTTTTAATTTCGGGAAATGTAGGGAACCATACATTACTAAATGAAGTTTAAATACATCTCTGAGGCGATATCGCCCGTAATATATTCGACTTGTTTACAACTCGTCTAATTGGGCAGATTTCAAATTTACCATCAAAGGTTTTAAATGGCGGTTGCAAGTCTTTGTTCTAAAGCTTTATTTTCATAGAAAGGAAAGAAATATAAATAAAAAGGAAAGAAAAACTGCAGCTTAGTTTACTAGGCTGTGTAAGGTAGTTAAAAGTAGCGGGGGCACTTTTAGCGGGAGCTACCAGCTAGTTTATATATAAAAGTATATATTCTCTGAAAACTTAATAAATTGTCTATCTAACCCACCTAAGCAATAAGCTTGCTTTTGCAGTTTTAAAAATATTGAGCTATATTTTTTGTCGTTTCAGCTCCAAGTACCGGTACGATTAATTTTTCAAATAAAAAATATATCATCATAATCCTGAAGTCGTTCTCTAAAAAACTAAAACAGTGTCTGACTTTTTCATATAAGGCGCCTGTTAGAAAGTTATGGTGAAATAAACACTAATATTCCTCACATTAACCATCTTTTTTTAAACAATAAGTCTGTATAAAAAACAAACCACGCAAAAAAAATTCCCTGACACGATTTTTCTGCTGAACGACTATTGAGAATTGTTTCGTTTTTTTTCGTAGCCCGTGCTTGAAGATGGAGCTCAAAATACAGAGATTTTCGAGATTTTATTGTACCGAGAAAAGTTTTTCCGCGTCTTTTTTCAGTTCATGAAACAAAGAAATTATTGAATCTTGATGATTAACTTTATTTTATATACACTACGCTCCTATTTAAAAGTTTTTGAATAAGATTATAAGTTTGTTGAAATTTTATTAAAATTGTGAAAATTTGATTATTGTAAAATGAAACGCTTGAATTGAAAAGAAAACCTGCAAACTAGGGGGGCGGGGGGGGAGGGTAATTAATAGAAGGAAAAATGGAATAAATATGATGATGTACATATATTATCTTGCTGATGACGTCTTCAAATACCTGTTAACGTGTCAAATTTCATGATTTGTACTTTATTTCAAGTTATATTAGGATAACTCGAGGAAACGTTGTCCGATAACATGTAGAAGTTTCTGAAGTACTATTGCAAAATTATTCACTTGCATTTTAGAAGAAAAAAACATGAAAGAAGTGAGTAAATATTTCTGAAAATCGTTCGTTTCTTTTCTAACACCAAGGAGGTTAACACATATGTAAAACATATAAGTAAAGAAATAAAAAAACGTTTTTGTAAAGAGAATGAAATTTCAAGAGAGAATGTTATGATAACAGTCTATGCATTGGAAAAAAAAAGAGATGTTTATTGAAAAAAGGTAAAAAGTTCATATCCAATTATTCTAATATACCTTATAATACACAATCAACACATTTAATTATCATATGTGACTTTTCATTTATATGTGACTTGTACTTCAAATTTCATTTTCATTTATATAGCCATAATATACAAGTATATTATTTTTTATACCTGCTTTTGATTCTATTCTATTTTAATTCTACCTGAGGTTATAATACCTATGAAAATGCGTTGCAATTTGAGAAAAGGCAGAAAACGTCTGCTCATTTGCTCAAACATTATCACAAAATATGTTGCAGGGTGGATTCTTAATAGGATTAACACATAAATTGGACTAACACATACATTTTTTGGAAAACTTCCTCACCCATCTTTATTCATTTATATCTCGCGAAATATCTGAAAACGAAAACTTGAATCATCGTCAAGAACATATAACAACAAGAAGCCGCTCGGCTTTAAAACTGGGAGAATATGGCAGGGTTTCTAGAGATCAAACTTTTCTGAGTTATG
>JANTOQ010431572.1:0-11684 GCA_027564595.1 Bythotiara depressa
TGAGTTAAACATGTCCGAGATACCTTCACTATCAGAGTTGTTGGTGGATTTACGTAAACGTAATGATGGTGAGTTTTCACACGTATAATATATTTTAAGGGGAGATACTTTTACTGTTTGTAATAAACACGAAACATTTTCGAGGACATTCGTGGATGGATCGTTTTGAAATATTTCTCGGATATAAACATTTGTAGATGACCTCTTAGGAAAGTTTTTGGGGTATTAAATTTCCAATTGGTAAATACATCAAAATACCTTTACCACCTGAAGATCTCAAACGAGACTCGTATGAGTCGTACTCTGTCCCTGTATATGATTTATTAAATTTACTTATACAATTTTTATTTTGACACTCAAAATTTCTGTATATTTTTCCTAATTCGAATTATTTATTTTTGCAGGAACCGTCTTTCATCTTCGTCCATAGTTATTTTCACGCAATTAACTTAATCAATTTTCCCCTAAGAAAGCACGAAACAACAAATGTTTATTCTCTTAAAATGTTTGCATTTGTTTAGATCAGATTTTGGTTTTTAATAAACATTCCAGAAAACACTCTTGCTACGTTTCTACACGTTTAGTTTTAACTTTCTAATAGTTAGCTATAAATGTTTTTCCTTTTATCTCATAATGTGTTATTAAACAGAATAATATACATAAAAAAATGTGTATATTCACTTTTTATTTGTAGCGTTATTTTTGGATTTACTCACAACAAATCTAACTTTGCTAGCATCAAGCCTTGTCATCGTGTATTAGCATGTTCCGTTTATATATATTTTTTACATCGACTCTACTTCCTCCAGGACATGCTATATCAATGACTTTACGATACTATTTTAGTCCTGCCAATAGAGCACTAAAAAGGGTCAAACCAGAGAGTAATTGGTCCAAAGCTGAAACTGGTGTCAAAATAAGCTTACTCGTATATTCCTTAAGTCACAACACGATGTATTAATTCAACTCAATAATCTGGATAATGAAACATGTTAAAGAATTGTATCGGTATTTGATCAAGATATAACATTCCTTTTAGTAATATAAACTGTTTAATTGTCAAACCTGATTGATAAAAATTTTCCAGGGATACATTATAATTAAATATGACATATTTTCTCTAGAAATGATTGCTAAACTTTTCCTATTTTACGACACATCACCATTAGTTGATACGTTAGAGTCACATAAAGCTTGGATTATATTATCTACCAGTAAAAAATGCTGTTTAGCTTTTAAAGTAGAGTTTTAGAAAATTTTCAGGATTTAAGGTCACTTTTTATTTGGTTAATTTTTAATTACCTCATTTTTTTAAACCTTGAACTTATATATGTTAAAAATAAGCTGAAAAAAAATTATAGACTTTTACCAATCAATATAACTGATATTATTTGGTATCCTAAACTTTTCCTTCACCATGGTATAACGAAAAAAATTTACATCTTTAAGTAAACCGACCATACCGAATAATTAATTATTCTCTCTTAATTATTCTCATTTGGTATTAATAAAAATTAAAGGTGCTTTCACATCAAATGTAGTAACATTCTCTTATAGGCTGTTCTTAAATGTAGCTACATATTTAGCTCCAACTTACGAATAATTTGTCGTAACCCTTTAAAACTTTCTAAAGTAAAAGATATGTCTACTTCCACAAAATCGCGTGTGTGGAATTTGTTTGTTTTTTATTGCAGTCTATACTGACAATAAAATGAAGAGTAGTCACTTTGTGATTTTTCCCCAAATGGAAATTATTGAATAACTCCTGAAATATAAATAAACAATAAATTCCACACTCGCGAATTTTTTTATAGTATGTGCGGTCAAAACGCCCTTTTTCTCCTGCATTTTTGACGGCAATAAAAAATAAATTAATAATTTTTATTTTGATAATTATGGTTTAACTAGAGATCTACTAGCCTTATAAATTTGGGTTTTTAAATTGTGGCTAAGATGGTGAATTTTCCAATTTTTTTACTAAACATAAAAGACACAATTGACCTTGAACGTTTAAGTATTTGGTTGGAAACTGCATCATTGCCACACCTGATTATTAGAAAAATGCAGAAACACGAACAATATTGTGAATGACACATTTTACACTAAAATTAACTTATTGACATTTGGCATGGGTATTATCATTTGTATTTTTCAAACAAACGAAACATTCTTTACAGTTCTAAAAAAATAATTTACATCATTCAAACTATTTACATGTAATTATTTTTTTGCATTAAATCAAATCTTGTAATTATTATTATTCTGTATTGTTTACAGAAAACATTACATTACTTTTCGAATGCTGGTTCAGATGAGTTTATGTAGAAATATTCAACTTCAATGTTTAGATTTCTTTAGATTTTTAGTCAATATAAATGGCCTCCTATTCAAATATTTGCACAACTAAGGAAGCCTTGGCTCTGATTATAGCTTCTAATAATGAAGTGATGGGTTATTTAAAGGTAATTCAAGCTCAGAGTAGTCTGAAAGTGATATTCCTACCATTGAGCCATGAATCATAGCAATACATGATCTTCATCTCCACATTGTTATCAAGTCAAGTCATTAAATTCTCAATTTCTTTGCTTTCAAGTTTTGCTTTCCATACTTTCCATACTTAGCTTTCTATAACATACAATGATGCCGCCTTTCAATTATGAGTAAATATTCTTATGCGGATACTTTGATACTTCTATTTTTCGCGAAAGCTCTTATGTAAATCAATGGGGTCAGAAATTACTATTTACTGTATGTTGTCACCCCTTGTTTTGTTCGTTGGTTCTTTATCTATTAGTTGTTATCTGTATGCATTTTTAGCTGGTTTGGATGGTAAGTTCAGTATGATTGTTGGAAATTGATATTTTACTTTGCACGGTCTTGCCACTGTGAAGATTTTAACATTTTAATTTTTATATCTTTGGGTGCAGAATTTATTCAGCATTCAAGTGATAAATAATAGTATGATATTCTAATTACAAAATGTACTATTTTTGGACCATGTTTGTCGGTTACTCGACTCTTTTCAAAAACATCAGAAATTATGTTGGTTCAAAAAGGGTAAACATTCCTTCCTTTTGGAATGTTTATCAGTATATTAAACAAGAAGAAGAATTGTTTAACTTAACTGCTTCAACGTCAAAGATCTCACACTTGGGTGGTTCAGAAGGTTGATGTTAAAGGACAGCATGTGATTAGAAAAAGCAATTGGTAACAGGCGCGTCTTTAGAACATCGTGTGACTGGTGACAAATTGTTTAGTGACTGACTCCTTAATAAATGGTTGGAAAACGAAGAACATCTTTCGTTGTAAATTGCCTAAATTGGCCATAAACCCTATTGTTTTGACCTTTTAAACTTAATTCACGATTCTTTAATCTTTTCCTCGTATCACCAAGTCGAACAGCTGACAATAAAATATAAGCCACTTATGTCAGTTCTCTCATATGCTACTTAAATTCTCCCTCTCTGCCTCTTAAAATATTTTTATAAGCGTCCCAAAATTGTTAAATAACTTGGTTTCATTCGCTGCATTTTAAACTTTATTCCTTGCTTCCTATACTAGTTTGTCCGCTTGTTTAAACTGCGCTCATCATCTTAGAGATTTTTGTATATTATGCCATTACGAACATTCTGTATACTCGCAGTGGTGACTGTATTACTCGAAGTTATGCATTTTTATATATCAACCGATGACTTTTTTCAATGCGAATTATTTCCATATTCGGAAGTCAGTTGTTTTAAAAACAAAAAGAAAGGTCTCGTGATTTCCATATTTTCTTAATATAAACAATCAACCACATCATAATAAGCAAACAAAATGCGCGCAAATTAATATAATGGTAAAATACAACATTAGCGAATGAAGTGGGTGATTGTTAATGGGAATGTTTGTTGTTTGGTACAAAAGCATTCAATCAAACGTTTTAATGATAGATTTTTGCAAGTATTGTTTTATTGATTTTTTTATTATGAAAGGAGGCATTTTCATTTAGTGTTTCTGGGTTGTGTAATGCAACCAGAAGCACCACTATAAATACGCGGCTTGGGTACTGGGCTTGTATGTGGCCCCATTTAAATATTGAGCAAGTACTAACGAGGTACCTTAAACGTGGAGATAGTCTTACCCGTTGGAAATGCTTTTCATCGAGTGTCGGTAAATTGTGGGTATATTCAATGCATTTTTGTTCAATGACGTTACTTAGCCGACACACCAACATGTTACAAGTGATCAATGAAACAACTTGTAAACCCGGACTGCAGCGTAACTGTGAAGACATACAAAAAGTTATCTACTGGTTTGATGAATATGATTCTTTTGATTCCAACTGAAGAAAGCTTTAAGCACTGTTGTAATTGCGAATAATCAATTAACTGTAGTGATGTTGCGGTTATTTAAAGAAATATTTTGAGTAAAATATTCGGTATTGCAAATACAGAGGTTTCCATTAAACGTCTGGATCAAATAGCATAAATATTTTACGAAGTTGATCTCTTACGTAAAGTTGTATGGCAACGAAAAGCTACTTTAATATAATAAATTTTCTCTGATTTTAATGTTTTTGACCTCAACCGTAATGATAAATTCCCGCAAAATGTTGCCATTTCAGTCAGCCCCAAAAATATATTCCCGCATATTTTTTTAGACAGTTTTCCAGGAACGAAGTACGTTATCAAAAAAGAGAGCATATTCAGGAAACCTTTATTTGCTGTCCAGAATTTGAATGAATCCTTAAAACGGATTAAAGAAAGGTTTATGAATGATTTCTTAATAACATAAAGTTTGCCGAAGAGTTGCCGAAGAGTTAGAAGATTCGTACCCAAGTTTTACAAAATCTGCGAAAATTTCTTAAAGCAACAATTAATTCCATTAAAGTATCTATATCATCAAACGGTACTGTGATTTTGTTAGATACGGCTATGGAAAATCTACAATGGTGTTTGATGGATATGGAAAAGGACTATAAAAAAGGATCATGTACATCCTTGTATGTTAATGAAAACAGTTGTATCTCCTGGTGCAACTTAAAAAAAATCCCATCTTTCAACAGCATGCCTTTCTGTTTAACAATGTTAACAAGCTATATCTGATTGATTTATTAGTCACATCACTGCATTCTGATGGGCATGTAGTACGGAGAAGTGATGACGATGTAGATAGATTACTTCGTCTTCTGTCATTGATATTGATGGTAGAGGTGACTCAGTATATGATGTACTTACTGACACGAATATGATCATTTTCTACTTTATGGAACAACGAAATGGATACAATAATCTTTCATTCAGAATCTACAAGAAATGGAGGTCTACAGGTATAGGAGATGGAAACACAAAAAATTCGCTTAGTGGTCATGTCCTACTCTAACTTTTAAATATGCTTTTGAGACCATGTGATACAACTTCATCCATTTATTAACTTTAACACAGGTCGGGTGTAACGGGCTCGCGGCTGTATACATTGTTGAATATCTCGAAAACGGTATATCCGGTGATCATGAAATTTTGTGACTTTTCCTATATATTATCTAGTATCGTTTTGGTGAAAATAAATTTTTATACTGACACCTGCAACGATGTGACGTCATTACTCTGACATGCCGGTATATGTAATTTTGACGACTTTCTCATAAATAATTTTTTTTACTACAAGAACGGAAAAATTCACTATATATTCAATGTTAATCATCAATTATACTTATTTTAATACTTTTTAAAATGCTTTTTTAAGTGTATAGTTCATTTTATACAATATAGAAGGTTGCAGGTTCGACTCCCATTCACGCTACAGTGCCAAGGATGACCTCTTCGCTAGAACCATAGGTCATATATCTTTATGTTTGTGTGCGTCACAAGTGATGCCTATAATGCGATATGTGAATATGCTCCTGTGATGCAGTTTAGTGCAATGTGCCTGTTTGTAAAGCTATCTGAGCTGAAAGCTTAGAGAACAAAAAGAAGCGGAATGGCTCTTGCAAGAAATTACCTAACATTTTATAGTAGGTCTGTGAAAAATGCTGACGTCATCAAAGTTAATGCGCCATTTTTTATTTTTTTTGAAAATCAAATAGAGGAAAGGTTGAATAAGTACCGTGGTAAGTTTAAAATCTATTGGATACAAAATATATAATTTTCAAGAGGGGGCCCAACGCCAGTTATTAGTGAGCAAATAGCCCAGTATGCGTAGGTTTAAAAAGGAAACACATTCATTTAGCGGCTACTTGAAAATCTAGTTCAACAAGAATGTATGACTTCAAACGGTATCTTTGGCAAAAAATTGTTTCGATAATTACATCTACGATATATAAATTACATGTAAATAAAATGTTTCATCTTCAAAAATTAATGGCGCCATCCAAGCTATCACCATCCGGAAAAAACCTAGCTTGGCTACCAAAGGCTTTGTCAGTAAACATCCTTCATGGAGTGTAGTCTTGATCTTGTAGATTGGGATTGAAAATAGATGATGGGAAAATGACACCTACAATGACAGATCAAGTATAAGCTATATATAACTATAAATATTTTCACAATACTATTAGGCTAATAATTGAGTAAAACGTAATTTTTCCTCTTGTAACAATTTTTCGGGCCACTTTATTAAACGTTAACTGTAAGGGATGATATGAAGCTACATCAGCGTATTATTAATAAATTTTAAATAGGATATATTAACGGAACGTTTACTTTCTTCTACAATTGTTTTTGAGAATGTGGCACCTGAAGACGATATTCGTATTGTCCGTTGTATATCAAATCCTATGTGCATTAAAGAACATTTGTCATATAAGATTTATTACCATTCTTGTTAGTTTGGTTAGTTTAAAGATTGCACTAAGTTTAAAACTTACATTAGTCGATAAAATGTTACTGTTAGTATAGAAACAATTTTTTTAATCTAAGGGCATATGTTTTATGCAATTCAATATTCAGATAATGGAGAAAAAGGCCTGAAAATTGTCGCATTTTGGTTAAAAACGTCTGCCATTTTAAAATAACCTCCTGTAAGCAAGTTGTTTTGAAATTCGGCATTTTAACAGGGTCATTATAAGAACGAAAAAAATTGTTTTGGACAAACCCTTCCAAACTATGCAATATTTACAAAACAATTAGTCATATATATATTTTGTAAAAAAAAACCCTGCATTTCTATACATTGTACCCTCTGAACCTTATTAGTAAAACAATATTTTCTATTGGAAATGATATAATGCAAACCTTTAACGAGTCAAATAATGGTGAAAAAGTTTTAATAAAGAAATTCACCATTTTAAATTTGAACCGTGGAAAAATTTATTTTCAGTTATTCGTTTCTGTGATGTTCTGTCAACCACATTTGACAATTAAACAGATTATATTACTGAAACGAATGCTAAAATAAAATACTAATACAATTTTTGTAACATTTTTATTCTCCAGTCAAACCTCTGATTTTATACAGTAAGTTATTGTAACTTCATAGTACAAAGGTCCCTCAGATTGGGTTAAGTTAGGAGTTATTCCAATAAATTACATATGTGTGAGCTTTGTTTAACACCAGTTCCAGCTTTGAACCAATTAATTTCGGATTTTCTATCGACTTGGATATTTCTTCTTCGGAACTATTACTATAACCGGCCAATTGTGGTCTAATCTTCTGTCTGTGTCTGTATGTCAAAGTTGCAAATAATTTTACACTCTGAATTCTGCATTACTCCTTCTGCCACATTACATGTTCATACAATTTATCTGGACATTTATCTGGACTAATGCTCCGACACAAATCACAATGTAGTGTTTTAGCTACGCAGCATGCATGCATTTATGATTTTTCTGTACAAGCTTCCTACATTTACTTACAATGTGGACAACCATCTCATCTGCCTTCCTGTACATGTGACACAATGAATCTATCTCACTTTTATATACACCTACCTTGATATCATATGTCCTGAGTGCCTGAACTTGAGCATAAATCAATTATCAAACATTCTGTATCCATCATTAAAACTCCTTTCTGTCTCCAGGTCCACGAGCTTTTTTGCCATCTCGCCTTTCTGCCTAAAATGTTGTCCATGCAACTTTTTATATATCAGTACTGACACCGTTTCTTCCTTTAATCACTTGTTAATTTCTCTAACACACTCAAGAGTAGATATATCTCAACAATCCATTCTGCACTCAATAGTCTTCCGCTCCCTCTCAGTAACATAAATCTCCAACACATCCCTTCCTTCTGTGGTAAATATAAGAAACCATTCACACTCATAAACGTCCTAGTCTTGTCATCCATATTGCACAACTTACTCTTGCATAACCTACGTGAGCTGTAGAATGTGTAAGCAGTGATACGTCTACATGTTGATTCATTTCACTCTTTTCTCCATTTAGATCAGCTCAGTTTCCTTATTCATTTTTCTACATTTGTAACTCTTTACTTTGTATCTCCTACATCACCTTATGCGAAACTTGATCATTAATCATTGATCATTAAATCGATTCCTAAAAAAACATATGTTTGACTTGAATATCAGCTGCCTTAAAAGTGCTTAGAATTGCAACAGGTTGAGAACAACTTGATATTGTTTGATAAAAGAAAACGTCTTTTTCATCACTTATATTACTTTTTATGGTTAAAGGGTCACTTAACAGAAAGGGTAAGGTTGAAAAAATATTATATTTATGAACAGATGATTTATTAAATATTTATAAACGTTGCGAAATTTCATAAAATATCATAAGTCTTGTAGCTAGAAATTATTGCAATCCATGCATTCTTTGTTTTGTAGTTCAAGGTTGAATAAAGTTTATATAATAAATAAAGAAGCTCATTAACATTAGAAACAAAAACATTTTTTATGGAAATTTGCATTTAATTAAATAATTAACTTTTTAACGGAATGCATCATCAGAAAGAATTTCAATTTGAAATGATTTGGCAGAAGAATAAAAAATAGTACAATTGTAATCAGCTTATTCATAATAGCATATTACATACATTATACGTCTTATTTTCACAGATTCCTATAAATTCATACATCTGATAGTTGATGAAGTTGATGGCGAAATCATTACTCAGAAAGATGCTGTAGAATTAAAACATCTGCTTGAATCAGATTGGATCCTCCAACAGTCACATATTGTTATTCTTGCCCATAGTTTGGAGAAGAAACGTGTTTTGAAAGTAAACGATAAGGAGTACCAGCACAAAAATAATTGCTTTGAGGAAACAGGTCTGTAATATGTTTTTTGTCTTTCAATATTTACTATTGGAAATTGTTTCATTATTCTGGTTTAATTTCTGGTTTTCCCATGCTTGTTAGTAATTTTATATGCATTTAATGTCAACAGCTAGAAAGCAGCCATATATAATAGGAAAATTAGGCCAGGTTTCGAACATGGGATTTAAGGACCCTTGAATAATATATGCATTTATGTATAACATAGTATCTCAGTGTTATTTTATACCTATTTTGGTAGGACTCATTCACATACTCTTTAACTTGTAAGTAACTCTTTGTCAGCAGTTAAAAATATTCAACATATCAGACTTCTTACTGATGCTATATTCAGATTTTTTATTCATATACGTACCTGACACTTGGATGTATTTGCAACATTGTAAATTAAATTATAGAACTTACATTAAACCACCGATTGCCTATGTTTTCTGTTATGACCCAAGAATCCTAAAAATATATATCCGAATACTGTACCCAACAAACCTCTTCATGTTTACTGTATAAACTTAGTTTTCATAGTCATATGTATTTTAAGCTAATAAATAAGTAGCATGTTTCCAAATTTTGGCTTCTTTTACAGGTATGGACGTTCTGAAACTTACAAGTTCAATGAGATGTTCAAACTGTATTCAAAGACTATTATGGTCTGCTCAAAACACAGTTACAAAGACAGAAACCAAAGTAGTTCATCCAACGAATACTAAAACATCAAAGGGAATTTCTAACAGTGTTCAAAGACAAGTAGTTAACCGAACGGAAACTGAGCCTTCTTCGATACCTGTCCACGAAAATTTACCAACCTCCTCAAATGTAGAAGGAGAATATAGTGCGTCACATTCTGTTACAATGCATTTTAACTTTGATTATTTATCGCAATACATGAATAATCAACAAGCACATGGTGATGCAGTAACATCAACAAAATATGTATATCCTGCTGAAAGAAAATGTGGGCACTGTATTGAAGGGAGGAAGCCAACTGTAATACGTTTAATAGACCCAATTCTGGAATTTGCGCAATATTGCAAATTGCTATCTATAATACTACACAACTTGTGTCTGCAAAGTGATAGGATTAAGACTGTCATTATATGTCATGATGTTGCCACTTGTAATAAAGTTATTTTTTCTTTACGAATGGCGGAAATTGAACATGTGGATTATGTCTATAGTTTACGAAACACGTATCCAAGTAAAAAAGACAAAGAAAATGTTATGAACGAAATTATATGTGGCGAAAAAAACGTTTTAGTCACAGATTGTAGTGGTTTCCGTGGAATGGAATCCGCTAATGTGATTGTGACTATTAATCCTGATGAACAATTTCAACGTCACTTTGTTGCAGAAGCAATATCAAGGTCTACTTCTAATCTCGTTATGTTGGTACCTTCAAAAAGTAAAAAGCAACCATCAACAGCAGGTACACTGCAGTCTGTAATCGATGCTTGGATAGACGAAAATTTAGTAGAAGAGGTTCAAGTTAAAATCAATCATTCAAATAAAGAAGATCTATTTGAAGAACATCAATCAGAAGAAAAACATTTGTTTGTTGTGAATGTGAAGTCAGATTTATTTATCAATTATGGTGAAGGAATCGATTTAAATAATACCCTCGTCGAATACGGAAGTATATCTCCATATTTTCTAAGGTAACCTTTTTCACATTTTTATTTGTAGTATAGTATACAATAACAATCTAAGCTTTCATTTAGTTTATAATTCCTTAGTTACATATAGAGGATTTTAAAGGTGGAATTATTGGGATGTAATAATGTGAATTTTATTTTACTTTATTAATACTAAGACAAGAAAAGACTCATTGGGATTTTATAGATATAATTTAACTACATGTTCTTTTAGAAATTACCTAAATGAATTTAATAATCCTTTACTCGGTGAAGCTACTGATGAAGATGGGAAAGGGTCTAAAAGGTTGGTGAAATTATTCTTGCCTTAATAACCTATTTGCTATCAGTAACTTACAATAGATATTGTGTAATAAAATGTTGTTTTTCCTGTATAGCACTATTGTTTTTAAACAACAATAATGTACCCAATATACATAAGATAATTTATTTACGTTATATAAGGTTTAACCTACATTTGATCTTGGCATCTTAGAACTGTTCTGTCACATTGCTTGTGTAATTACTTTAAGCCTGTCAGGGCTCAGGCGTTCCAAAGTGTGTACGAACAGTGGAGGATATCTAACATTGCTGATGTCAGTATTTTTCATGCGCGATGTTATATGCAAATTTTTAGGTAAACAAATTTATTCCGAATCCTACGATTTTATGTAATACTTCCAAGATGTAGAAGATTTTTAAACAGAAAATAATAATAACATTAAGTATAGAGTTGTTGCTATCAGTAAGTTTGTCATTAAAATAACGATTCTAGCATTTTTAATAAACCGTCCGTAATCTTGAATATACATCGTCATAATTGAGTCCAAATTAAATTGCGT
>JANTOQ010431683.1:0-11683 GCA_027564595.1 Bythotiara depressa
TCGTAGTTTTCGCGAAAATTCTTTTGTTTTTAACAAAATCGGATATAACGAACATTCGTTATATCGAACAAATAATTGTTCGTTATAGTGGATGTCATATATAACTATGATTATTATTCAAGTTAGGTATTAACACCTTACAGACACTCACATACACAACACTGCATCACTAGCTGGCGAGGACAATTAATGTTGTATATTGTCAGACTAGTGGCGCACACAACATATAACATATAGTAGGCGTGACCCCGCGGCGACAGTAGGTCCGTCCACGTGGAAACGTTTCATAACGTCTCATCCGTAAACCTCTACACAAGATATAACTTTTTGCTCGGAATCGAACCCGTCAAAGGCGAGAGCGTTAACTACTACACTACGGATCCACAGATATCTCATCCTACTCCTAAAGCCATGGCTCTTGGTATGGCCGTTTGTCCGGTAACAGGGAGCGAGAAAATTATAAATCTTCTCCACGGATTGGGACAATGTGTTTCTCACTCCTCAGTTCTAAGGCATGACACTGCACTAGTAGGAAAAGCGTTGTTATCCGAAAATGTGAGTATCTTGTTCGTTTTTCCCGGTCTTTCTTTTTTCCCGGTCTTTCAATTTTGTTGTTGTTTTTCGCTAGTAGGTTTGCTCTATGCCTACTTTGTTTCGGTAGTATATTTTCGTAAGGTTTGGTGGTACACAAAAAAAGGATTGTACTCAACATACATTATGGTAAGGGAAAGAAATGTTGCTGGGATATTATGATATCACATCAAACAATGGTATGTGCGATTTGTGTGTAAATGAGAGCATCACCGAAACTGTCACCGATGTACTACAGGAATATGTATGTGTTGCTTATAGGGTTGAAGCACAATCACAAAAGTCAACCTCGCACGTTTACACTTGTTCAAATAAGGGACATTTTATGAAGAGAAAAATTGCCGCCGAATATCGATGATGCTCTTTCCAAACACACGAAAAGAGCAAACTATCAGGCTTATATCTGGAAACGTGGTACTCAAGCAATGATCAATCCCTCCTGTGCTAACCAGCCATGGTTGGTCAGTAGAAGGAGAAAGGTTAATCATTGACTGGATGAATTTGAAACCGGCTGGGAATTTTCTGTTACAACGTGTGCACTGTAAATGCAAACAAGGATGTAAGAGAATGAGCTGTTCCTACAAGAAGAACGAATTAACTTATACGCTTATGTGCAAGTGTGAATTGTACTTCAACGATAAATAGGACTGTGAGACAACTGAACAAAAACCAGGATGACTGCAGTAAAAGTGATGAAGCACAAGAAGGATATTCTTCTGATGATGATAGCGTCGATTTTATATTTGACTGAGTAAGGTCCCTTGGTGTTTATTTATGGAGCACATGTTGAGTTTGCCACCATTTGTATATTCTATTCTCTACAGTTTTGCAATGTTCTTGCCATTCACTTTATTTCAAAGCGACTCATCATTTTTATTTTAAAATGGACCCTCATTTTCTGTTCTCCCTCAAGATGACTCAACATTTATACTTCTCGCAATAATTTCCCTTTTTTCTTTTCAATTTCTCAGTTAATTTAAGTTCTAGCTACAATAATCATGAAAATAAATTGTGTACCGATAAAACCGATAAAATTCGACAGTTCAGCGATACAAATCGTTTAATATATATTTTTAACAAATTTTTATAAATTTAGCCATTATTTCAGTTTTTTATGTTTGCTGACTTGTAACATTACTGCATATTAATTAAAAATGATGTATGAAGTTGTTTTCACAAAGTTATGGTATAAGCACGATACATATCGATAAAACACGATATTACACGATTATGAAAAATTATTGCTTAATTTACACAATAACTGCGGGGTTACAAATCGGGGAACAGGCCGATTTGGAATCAGCCTGACTTAAAACGCTTACTTATGGAAAAAAAATCGCGGCCATCAAATATGTGTTACGAAACTCAATTTTTAGATGAAATAACAAGCGGTGCCCACGGCCTATACCGAACATATCGTTCCCGCATGTGCGACACGTTAGAGGGCATGGACCCCCGATTTAGTTGCTTAATCCGAAAGTGGTCTTTTTTCAGACCAAATCATCACAAAATGGTACATTACGGCAATAAGTGAAGAAAAGGGGAAAAAATCATTCCTGCACGTGCCACACGCCAGGGGCCTTTTTGCTGTGGACCAACATTGTTTCATTATTTTAGTAAAATTAAACTTAAACAAACTTGTTTGTTTTTTCGACATTATTTATGTATCATATCAAAACAACAACGCTCTCGTATAACAATAAACATAAAACATTTGAAAAAAGAAAAATGCTCAATGTAATAGCTTCAAACAACGTTCGAAGCGAGTGAATTAAAGACTAATTATCTACAATGCAATGTTAGTGTTAGCTTTTAGAGATGAATAAAACAAGACGAAAAAAGCGTGTAAGCTACCGAAGAAGATAGATTTTTCCTTTACAACTCTTTTAGTAGATACAGTCGACTCTCGATATCTCGTACCTTTCAGTATCTCCAACAAACTTTCCGATAACTTTGGACAGTTTTCTCTAAGTATCTCGAACTTTCCGGGTAAGAGTGAGAATAATTGTACGGAAATACTTTTAGTAAGCCTTTTTATTTTGCATCAAAATCCATTATTTTGAATACCGTATTTCCTCAAATAAGAGATCGGTCTACAATTTCTTGAAAGTAGTCTATAATTTAAGGTAGTCTCTTATTTCTAGAATTGGGGTTCAATAAAGAAAAAAATTTCGACAAGTCAAATTTTCTTTACAATATGAAGGAGGTACATAAAAATACGACTAGTCAATTTCGATCTTAGTCTCGCTGTCGCTTTCATCCACTAAACAACGATCAGGTGTGCAGTCATAAACTTCATGTTCTGTTATCTCAAACACGTAGAGTCCACGGTAGGGTTTGGTATCAAGAAATGGATTTCCCTATAAAGCAGGTTTATACCGGTGTGGTAGGGGTCTATTACTAGTAGGTATCAAACATCCCTGCACTATTTTCCTAAGGGGTCTATAGTTAGAGGAGGTCTATAATTTGAGGGGGTCTTTTATTTATTTCTTGGAATAACCTTTCAGAGTCTGCTATAAATGTTTATTTTCCTTCCGTTGTTGGAATCTACTGTAATATTCACCTATTCTGGATTTCAATTATGCTTACTTTTTACTTATGTACTTTATTCGTAAAGAGTAAATATATTTCTCAATCAAAACAACAACCAGAAATGCTACGCTCTTAATAATCTATGGCTGCCAAGCATCATCGAGAGTAATCACACCATGCGGTCGTAAGGTAACAAGTTTTGAATTTTAGAGATTATGTCCCAGTGTAGTGAGACGCTGTTTGTTCCCAGTCACTTCTCTTCCAGGGCATATAGCACCTGTGTGAAATTTGATTTAAAATAAAAAACATTTCTATGATTGTAGAGTAAGGTCTATATTACACGAGAAGAGCGTTTCTCCTATACCTATCGTTTGAAAATATCGGCAAGCTTTATGCAATACTTTCAGCTAATAAAAAGCAGCAGTTTCAATCAACATATTACATTCTTGGACATAAGCATTTGGAAAAAAATTGCCAAATTATCCAAAATTAGAATTCCACATATGATGCCAACTGTCCACTGTCCAAAATATAAATTTCCAATGACGCCGCCGCTTCAAATGGCTTTCAATTCAATATTATTTGAGCATGTTCACTGAGAATTTTCAATATGGACTTGGGTTCATACCCATTCTTTACAATGTGTCTTTCCTACCAGTTGCTCGATTTACTATTTTAAAATATATCCTCTATCTGCCTCGTCCGAAATTATTTAAATATAGGCTGAAGATATTTGTACTTATCTGATCAACCATGTGATTACAACAAATCGAAAACTGCGTTCGATTATTATATAAGTATTCATGCGTGCGCAATGGCATTCTTTGTCGAACATTTTATTAAACGTAGTATGTGATGTGTGGTACTCACGATTTATTGCAATTCATTGTAACTGGTACATTTCTATGTAATAATATCACTGTGATTTAAAATGTTGGCGCATGCGCACGAATAAATTTCAATGTCACTATGTGATAGCTATATCAGGTTCACTAAGTAACAGAGCATGGCCACATTGCTTTAAAAACCATTTCCAATGACACTTTATGCTATCTCAATATGTCATAAATATTATACTTTCAATAGTCGCGCATAGGTACTACGAAATTCTAATATCTACTATAAGAAAGAACATGGTCACATGTAATTGCAATCCATTGTTCGCGACACTTTTCCCAAAATCTCATAAATGTTACTTACCAACTTTACGCATAAAATATAGTCCCATTAGTCAGCTCAACTTAAGTTGATAAAAGTTACGCAGCGATTGAGAGTGAGTGAAAATAATAGAATTGCACTGACAGTCACCGGCAAACGGAAACGATACGTAGGGATAATAGTGGTTCCCGCAACATTTACAGCACGCACAGGGAAGAAATCGTTCACAGCAACGTCGGATACGAAGATACATAGAAAAGATTAAATACTTCGAATTAGAGCACACTGTGAAAAAAATATTTTGAAAACTCCATGTGTTTGTATAGTGTTTTGAATACTGAACAATAAATAAATTTGCCATAATGTTTTGTTTGGTGTTTTTTTATTCAAATAAGCTCACCTATTCAGCAGTGCGCCTCAAAGAAACACCCTTCCAGGTTGGGGCGTTTATTAGAGGGAGGCGTTTATTAACGTTCTCTATCCTGAAAGGTGCGTTTATAAGAGGTGATGCCACTGACATTAATTCCTAATCTCCTACTACCTCCAACCAAATTCACAAAATTGATGTAGAACAGTGTTGCACAGTCAGCATGATTTTAACATCGGAAAGTTAATTTACATCGTGTAAATTTACACGATGATTTTTCTCAAAGTTACGTGTTACAAGTTCAAATGCCGTTTTTAAAAACTGTTAACTATTAAACTTATTTTTTATAAGAACCAATATTTTTTTGCTGAGCCTTACTGTTGTTCTTAACTTTTTCTGATTTTCTGCCTTATTTTATTCTTAACATGTTCTTAATTACATGACAACAAAACTCATTTTATATTTTAATACGGAGTTGTCATACAATGATGGCACCTTTATTTACTTCTCCCCAGATGCATTACATAATATAGAAGTTATGTTGTTGTAAATAGTTTTTCCTGTGTTATAAACTTTTAAAAAAAATCATGTTCTTAAAAAATTGTTTCAGTTTTTTCCAGTCTCAACTTAATTGTCCAATCTCATTCTTAATTTTCTTCTGTTTTGAGCCTCGGTCTTCTTATAACGTATAAAGTGATTCTGATATCGTGTAATGGATAAATCTTTACGGTTATTGATAACGAAGATAGATATATTTGTCAAAGAGTTTATCAGCTAAATTTGTTTGAAACTTTTGTTTCGGCGAGTTAGTAATCATTTCACTCTAAAACTTCAAATTTTAATTACTATATAACAACTAATATTTGTGAACGAACTCGACAAGTAGCATCCATTCCGAAAATATAATCGAAACATGAAACAAAGCAATCGAATGCGTCTGAAACTTCATTAAAACAGTTTAGTTACACAGATAACCGGCAAGTTTCTATTGAAAAGATTATGCCTGAGTGATTTTTCAATTGAATGGTTATGCGTAATTTCAAGCTTGGATGAACACGAATGAAAACAACACACTGACTAAATTCAGGAAGATTTCTGTATGTTGATGCTGTTTTCACATTGTTTTTTGGCTCAAGCAAAAAATAATAAATAAAATTGCTGTAAAAAAGGGTAAGCATCAGTTAAATTCCTTGCAAATAGCAAATTATTGTTGGAAACAGAATACTAATGGTGTGGATTTGCAAAAGTATTCCCTGAAAATTTGCGTTACCATATTTGAACATGATCGTGGTTGTGCTTCGGTATTTAAAGAACGTACATTTAACGCTACGAGCAAATAAATGAGCGAGGAAATGTTGGCATGTATATTGAAACCGAACTAAAGCGCAGAGTTTTAATAACGTTAATTCTGTCTATGTTTTAGGCTTACAACATGAAGATAGCCCTAGCGGCGGCATTGCTACTTATAGCATCGTCAGGTACTATTTATTAACAATTATTAAAATCCCAGAATACACTTATAGATAAGTTTTGTTTACAATTTAAAAAGGAGCGTATAGTGTTTAAAAAGAATGGAAGATAATTATTGTCTATACTAGCTATTCTTATTATTAATTAACGAGTACTTTCAATTCCTGATTATTTGGTGGAGCATGCATAGGTACTTGAAGGATACTGAGTGTTCGTATAATGATTCTTGATGCTACCAAACCCAGAATGGATAGCAACTACATGTAGTTGTAATTTTCTCTTTTATTTTATTTTGTCCTGTTAAAAATACACGAGAGTTTCGTATATTCATAGTAATCTAGCATGAAACGAGCTGATTGTTGCTATATTTCCGATACACGGAAATGTATATTGGCTAACAATTTGTCATTATATCAATTTGAATTTGAATTTGGTCGACGGCGTAATCTGCAACTGCCAGCATGACAAATGGAGTCATGTGGCGAACCCCCGTGAAATATTTGCGTTTTTGGTCAGGTAAAAACGTAAATATACGAGATTTTTAAGACCGCGTTTAATCAGTCTAAAATAGGACAAACAAAGAATGCTAGTTAGCACGATATTTGGGGCGTTTCGTTCGCTCGCCACACCCCAGCGTCGCTGGCCCTGTAGATGATAGTTAAGTCCAACGGTGATACGTTGAATTGAAAAATTGACATGTATTAACGTACAGACAGCAGTACATGTGTAATTTTAATGTTTTTATACATAAAAATATTTAAAACCTTTTATCTGATATGTCTACGTGTTTTAGTTTACGGAAAAACAACTCCACAACCCACAAAGAAAGGGACGACTCGTCCTACGACGAAACCAACGAAACCACCAACATGTCCCAAGCAAGGTAAATTGATTATTAAAGAAACCGTGATAATCATAATCAATAAGTTGCCTAAATATTTAGAACTGGCAGCTCACAGTCTTAAGTAAACTTGTCAATAGTATATATTAATGCATTCCTTTATGGTGAATGGTTCCTCACTCAGTCCATTAGTAAGATATATACTGATCATTATAATGTATGCAGATCTTATAAACTACATATACATTTAATATGTACAGAAACTTTATATAGCCATTCACAATGCTAAAGACATTTTGAAGTTTACTAAAGTAGTACTTTATGTTATCTATGTTGTAAGCAGGAAGAAAAACAGTAGTAAAGTGGTGTTCCACTAGAAATACTGATCTGATAAAATAGAAAGATTGTCTATTTTAGACACGTAGGGTGATAAATGAAGCTATCTATCTGCCTTGAATTTGAGTCTGCCACTTGATCAATTTCTTATATTATGATTATTATAATTTATTTACTTTCCTACCACAATAGGTAAAGACTTTTACGTTCAGATTAAAGTACTTGGACAAGGGGATTGGTCGTATGAAATGACTCAAGTGGAATCGCAAGCTTTTCAAGATGTTAGGGAAAAAATTTATGATTGTGTAAGTATTTGCTTTAATCAAGTAAATAACGTAAATCAAATATAGTGTTCAACTCTGCAATGCACTGGCAGTTATGTTCGTCGATTTTGTCCCTTTTATTATGAAATTGTTCCAGTAGATGAAAGTTTCTGGGCTTTTAACAATTTCCAAAACGAAAATAAAAATTCAATGTTTGAATTTCCTCTTGCGTATCATGTTGAAAACGCCAATTGTCTTTCACTTTTTATCAAATTCAGTTGATAAACATGTTGTACCTTTTAATGTTTTAGTCTTTACAGACCTATGCTGATTACGACTATTATCAAGATGTGATTCTTTTGAGTGTAGAGTAAGTATCTTTCTCCTACTAATTATGTTATGTTTTCATCTAATAACGTAATGTTATCATAGAACATCTCTTTTCCTTTAGTGATAAATCTATGCTATAATGGCAACCAGTCGTCTCTTTTATTACTGGTAGCCACGTGATCTGCAATGTTTTCACGGCACAGTGCTGATAACGAACTGTTTGCAAAATATACAGGTCATGTTTACATGTTTCTATGAACCACAAGCGGTGTCAGTAATACAATAAACGAAGATGTGCTGTATATGTTAATATGACGATAGAGGTATGAGGACATCTTCTGGTTTCTACAAACTTTTATATAGAAATCTGTCATTGGAAGTACGTTGGCAAACTTTAACAATTACAAGGCAAATATGTAACATTTAATTTAACTCTAAACGGGAATCATCAAACTTGTGCCTCAAATAAGTATTACCAAAAGTTCGTTCCTTACATGGACTTTCATAAATGACCAAATAAGTAGCTATAAGTATCAATGCAAGATAACGAGATAGCTATGTGTAATGTTGTTACTGTTTTAGCAATGCAACAGGTGGATTCATACCAAGTTTTGCCATTCGTTTCACTAAAGATGGAGATGGACATTTAAATCGGTTATCACAAGCTATTCAAGCAGGAAAGTTCTGTGAGTTAGAAGTTGCACCAAAGTTCATACAATGCAGTAAGTATTATTTTATATTTATATGCTATGTTTCATTTATTTACTTTACAAAACAGAGACACAAAAGGTATTTTGTTGGTAATTGACAAACATTTATTAAAGTGACATAAAAAGAATGAACAAAAGTTGAAATTGCACTACCTAATCTTATGACCTCACTAACACTAAAACTTTAAGAAGAGAAAGTTTATTTGTTATGTTTCCCCGCTGATATTTTCGTGGTTTTTACCAAACGTCTCCGAGAAATGTTTACCAAGCAGAGCCAGATAAACAATATTGGTATTTTGTCTAGTTCCATTCCCTATGGAAGTAAAAAGAAAAGGTTTCAGGCTTGTTAATTGAAATTGCACACGACAACTGTTACATGGAGTCTGAAAAAAACGTTTTTCCTGCAGTAGTCGCCACTAAGAAATATATTATTTATTTAATATGGAAATGGAAAAATCCGTTTCTACTACTGAATGTTTTAACGTTGCTTTTGCTTTTGCTGGGAGTAGACATTTGGCGATGTCACAATGGTGCCTCGCGAGTATATATGGTGTATTTGTGCGTAATCTTTAACATTGTGCACTTTGTGCGTTAAATAAAATACATGTCCATTGAAAATCCAATCAAAAATAATAAACAAGGAAAGTTATTTTTCTGATCACTACCGATGATCTTAAATATCCTATCCCATGTAATCAACTATTTAATACAGTCGAAACGTTTTGACAGTCCATTGTTATAACAAACAAATCCTTCCCGGAAACCTTTGACCACGACTTGTCTTTGTTGTTGTTGTTGTTTTTGTGGACAGTGCACTTGGCGATATCACTTGCGAATGCACTGAGCGTTATACGTTGTACTTGTTTGTAAATTGTATGTATTTTTAATTTTTGTGTGTAGTTAGTGTATATCTTGGTTATAGAAAAATAAATTTATTGATGAGTTTAATTAAACGTACTGCACCAAATGTTTAACCCATTAAGTGTCCTCAGAAAGGAAACACATCATTGGTCGTTTTTTGATATTTTGCTTTTTCGGGAGGAGAACTATTGAAATTATAATGTAAATCCCTGGTTCCTCATAAAATTATAAAGGTTTCCAATGGGAAGTTTAATACAAGTAGGAGGTATGCTTATGCATTAAAGGATTTAAAGATTTTTAATTCCAACATAATTTGTTGTTTATATAACTTGACAGTTTTTTCCCCACGAAACCTCTTATGCAGTTAGAATTTATGTTTACGAGCATTTAAAAAAGTTATTTTTAAATCTGATAAAGTGACGCAAATAACATTCAAATAAAATATAATGAAATTCTCAATAATATTGTAAATATTTCAAGGTACATTGTGTTTAAGAATTTTAACACGTTTTACTTTTGGTCCACCAGTATACATCTATTGTGTTTAAGAATTAATACGTGTTTCTATTGGACCACCATAAAATCCACAGCAGATGGATATTCTTCGTTGAATAATGAGCCAATACAAGCACTTTACTGTACTACAAAAACATTTTCGAAAAATAAGAACACTTTTACCATGAAATGTACTGAAATAATAGAGATTAACCCGTTAAAGTCTTAAATGTTCTCTTTTCGCTTAGTTTCCATGAGGAATTATCTGGTATATGTTTTTAAGGTAGCATGATAAGCACAATAGTACATATGCGTTTACAACCACAAAGTTTTAGAGAGAAAAAAAAAAGTTGAAAAATAATTGTTGGTGACTATAATATTTGCTCCCTAACATTACTAAAACTTGTGTTTGCGACTTGCAATGAAGCACCAGTATCACAAAATAGCCTTGAGCAACATATTTCTTGCTGCTCTCTTGTCAATAATATACATGTACTAAATTAATTTTTGTTACTCTAGGTGAACTCGATCAGACAATGTTATACCCAATGGCAAATTGTCCAGCTCCTTGTGGAGGTGATCTTAATTGTTGGCCTACCTGTGATGCTGCCTGTTGTGGAACAATAGAACAAACAGTATATGTTCCAGTGGCATCAGCAGCACCACCTTCAGCACCTCCTCCACCACCACCTCCACCACCTCCAATGACGCAGTGCTCCCCTGGTTGTCCTGAAACCTGTGCTCCTTCGTGCTCACCAACGTGTTGTTTTGTCCAAAAGCGATGGATAGACAAACAAAGACAGAAAGGCCCACCTAACATTGTTAAGCCACAACCGCAGTTTATGCGGCAAGGGAAATAAATGAAGTAGGAAGTTAATAACGCTAACTCAGATGATTCGTCGAAATTTTTTGTCGAATATCTTGGAAAAACTGTACAGAACCATAAATAATCCTCAGTCACAGAGAATGTTTTATTCATTGATATGCAGTGGAATCATCAGATCACCTTTAGTAATTGGGAAACCCCAGAAACGTACATACAAATCCAACAATAACCGGAGTTTTTATTTTTGTAAAATAATTTACTTTTTACTTTTTTAAAGAACGTATCGTAGCAACAAAAGCTAGTTCAGTACTTTCTCGTTATACCACCCTTTCAATAACTGTCTTGTAGAACATTAGAACATAGTGGAAGTGTTTGTACCATCGAAAATATAGCATTATTGCCTGTTATGGTGATTTAAAAAAATCAAATTATTAGAAGCTAATAATAGAGTGAAAGTACATGTTTGAGCAGTTTTTTGCATTTATTAGAATCCAGATTACAATGCAATTTTAATCAGTTAGTTTTGTATTAATCGTAATCAGATGAATTCACAAGTTTACATTAAATTAAAAACTGTTATATAAACGGTTGTTAACCTTTATAATAATTCGTGACTTGAACGTAGCTGATATAGAACTAGCTTCTGTACTCAAGTATGTATACTTTTGTATATGATAATTACTAAATGCGTAACATATTTGAGTCATCTTCTTATAATCCTTCTAACTATTTCTGTCAACTCTTCAATATCTATGTGTAACTATTGTAAGAAGTGTACGACAGGAATAAATGGGACAGAACAAAACAATTATCGATGTGGTTGTTATTTACATTTTAATTTTTACAGTACTTCACAACCTCTATGTTAGGTATAAACATTTGAAAGCAGACAAAGATAGTGTT
>JANTOQ010431794.1:0-11683 GCA_027564595.1 Bythotiara depressa
GGTATATGAGGGGGGCATTTATTTAAGGGGAGTGTTTATTAAATATTTCATTTTGAACATGGGCGTTTATTCAAGGTGGGCATTTATTTAAGGCTGGGCGTTTATTCAAGGATTTACGGTATATATATATAAACAAAAAATAATTAATTATAAAGTAAAGAGCAATTTTTTTTATGCCGAATAATAGTGCCATCAAAATCGAGGTCGTTAATTTTAAATGTAAGGGTTTTCCCATAAAAGGACACATTATGAAAGTTATACTGCCTTTACTGTATATATCTACAGGATTATATGATTACTTGTACTAACATAATATAAAGTTCATTTTCCAAATTAGTTTACTTGAGACAGTCTGTAACAGAATACTATGTCAAGAACATACATATAAACATAAAAAATATTGATGTTGTGTAACGTTATACTTGCTTGATCCTTCGGCAATATAACTCTTACACAAAGAAAACATCGTATTTTTGTTTTAAAGCGTGTTCTTTCTCTGATAATGATAATGCAATTACTTTTTTTTGACATGAATATTCCTTTTCACCAAATCGGGCAAAATTAAGAAGAATATAAATTTACTCTATTCTACAATGCATGGTTTGAAATAATTGTGAATCATCACTGTGGCCAAGAGTGATATAATATTTCAGGATATTTCCTCTCCCCCAAAGTGTTTTTTCTAAACTACTTCAAAGCTTGTAATGATTAACACTTACAATTTACTAGTTTTTCTTCATTTGGCATGCCAAATAAACGTTTGAAACGCACGACTGCAGACTGAAATTTCTCAGTTTCTGTGTCTGCTAAAACGAAAGATGAGATAACATTGAATAGTTATACATTGATAAGAAATTAGAATATGTACAGAACACACTTTTAAATATATAAGACAGATTAAGATCAAAGGTATTAAATGACAATAGTCTATACAGTTACATACATCTGTAATCTACCTAGCTGTTAACAGCCTACATTTGTGACAACATTTTCTCTTTGAAATTATTTGGTCCAGTTGAAATTCCTATTTAACTTGCAGAACTGATCACAAACTTTTGAGTTAATTACAATCAGGAATTTGCACATACAGGAGCTAATACAGGACATATTCCATAGCTATTGGGCGCCGAGATTCTCATGCTCAAATTAATCAAAAATGTCCCTACAATTTTTTATAGTGCTGTTCTTTACAGTTGTTCTTTACTTTGTTAGTTGCAATATACATACAAATACTGCCAAAAAGTGGTGGATTTGCACTTCTAAAACACCAAAGACAAAAATAATGAAAGTGGCTTTTCCTCTGGACCCCACTGGGGTTGGCTAGTGCTTCCCAAATTCAAATTCTGTATTAGCCCATGACATATTACCCTCATTTATAAAAGAAAGAAAGACATAGGGAATGACCACATGAAAGTCACCACCATCAATCTAAATGACATCATAATTTTTTATGATGTTCAAGCAAAACAACACTATAAAAGCCATACATTTGCTGCATAACATCAGTTCGAACATGGCATGAACCAAACAACATCTACAATGTAGGCTGAAAAGGGTAGTTCCCTGTCATAAAAGTACACACAGACCATTGGCTTTTCCTGTTAACAACAGTGTAGAATAACACAAACACTAAAACTTGAAAAGGTGTCAAGGTCCGAAATAAGACTTCACAGCTCTCGATTCGCAAACCAATTACATTAGTTTACGAAACAATAATCAGGGAAATTCTTAGAAATGTGAATTGATAAAAATAATTTTAAAGTGATTTTACATGTGATATTTTTAACTCACCAGCACCCAATGGATTCTGAATTAATGATGTAGCCATTAGACTTTCTATTTTGGCTTTCACAAATTCTTTAGCATCTTCTGCATTTTCAAAATTTTCTAAATAAAATATTTCGATATGATGGATAGTTTATACATCAATAAACTCACTAGAAATGGTTTGTTTGGAAGAAAAATGAACACAGAATAATAGCAGATAACAATATCCAGATCTGCGGAGTTTTCTTAAGAATCCATGAAGCCACTCAAAGGAGTATTGAGGAGTTTATATCTTCAAATAGATTTATAATTTCTTAATGTCTTGTGATTATCAGAAACAAAACAATAGATTGAATTCCTTTAATATTGACATTTTGTGACACAAATTCGCACTGTTTGTCTATTCATCATGCACAGATTGTTTTACTTAAATAAGCCAGATTCACAATAACTCAATAACTTAAAATAATGGAAAATGGGAAATAAATGTATTACATTCTTAATATCAAACTATGGATGCACTTTCATGGCTATAAACTTTAATACAAACAGACATAATTTATTTTCTTGTATTTTTAAATATTTCTGCTAACAGTATGAAGTTCAGTTGAAACACTGTGCCCTGCCCCTTAATTTCTTGTTGTGTATCTATACAGGTTGCAATTTGAAACAGAGCAAGACCTAAAGTTTAAAAGATTATCTATCAATACAAATATAATTTCAACATGCCATTGAAAATGATATTTCCACCTATATGCCACGCTGCATGCCGTATTTTCCCTTGGATGTTCAACTTCATTTCTTTTAAAATATTATTATAGGAGGCCACAGAAAAAAGCTTTGTACTTCCATAGTTTTGTTTGCAGTAAGAGAGGGACCGTCATAAAAGAAATGTCAGATTAGTGACATTTCCACATACTGTTATCCTCAGACTTCATCCCTAACTCAACATGGATAGGAGTTAAATATAATATAGTCAGAGAAGAGTGAATATTGTCTGAATATTATTTTTCTGCTCACTAAAAATTCTACCATACTAAAACTTCCACAAAAAACAGCAATTCTATAGTAACATTATTTTCCAGAAATGGTATCCTCAACATTTGCACAGTAAAGAGAGATCTTTCTCTGTATTTATATAGGTGCATAGTATTTTTTAAAAGTTGGCTTCTTTTCATCTTGAAATTTCTACAGTTTGTTAACTGCCTACCTAAAGTGTTTAGCATATACTTTTGAAGCCATACCCAGTCTTCTTCGATCTCCTTTCTTGATGTTGAGTTTGCTATTACTAAAAATAAACAATAACACTGCTTACTTTCAGATGTGAGACAGTCAGAGTGGCAAATAATAACATATAAACTTCTCTAACTTAAGTTTGACTCACCTACAAGAGGCATAAATGACTTTAAAGAGTTTATGAAGGATTTACATACATTGGCCAAGCAACTGCAAGAGAGTTCATAACAATATAATACATTTATCATGTCATGAACCTAAATGGTTTAAACACTGTGCTACATTTCGAGAGATACCTCTCTTATCATCGTACAGTGAAGTTGCTGAAAAATCTCGTTTGTATACAAGTGAAAGGGAATAGAAATTTAATTACATCACCCTCCACAGGAAAAGCTTTGCAGACACAAAAGAGACAGTACTGCATATAGAGCACTTCACTCGCAAGTACTAAGCATAAATTAAGATTATAGATTATAATTGACTAACATACATAAGTTACGAATATTTTTACATCTGCACTCAGCAAGGTCAGCCAAACTCCACATAAAATCAAGTTACAAATTGTTGGAAAAACATATTTACTGTAGAGTAAATTACAGGCTTCATGTGACGATATTCATCCTACCTGAACATATTATTTATTTACATTACTCACCCATATTTGTCTTTCTTCTGAGCTTCAGACAAATGTTAAAAATAACCCAGCTAATATATCAGTGAGACAAGTAGCTTGTCATATTCATTTACTATGTTGACCCAAACTTATATCTCCAAGAACAGGTCAAGTTTTGTTTAAAAACAAGAATGATCACTTACAAAAAGAAATGTCAGAATCAGCACTCTGGAGTAAGATTCTAAATGGAGCAGGCTATAAAAACAAATAAATGATTTGCATATATAACGTTTGTTGTGGCTGTGTTACACAATCATTACAATGAATTCCATGCATTAATCATGTAGGACAGTCTTATAAAGGAAAGATAATGTATATAATGGCTAAAATCGTAATTTGATACCTTTGTTACAGAGTGGTGTCAGTGACATGAAAGTAATAGCTCCACTGACCAGTGATAGAAATGTTCCACTGCAGCTTTGAGATAAGTATTTTATAGCAGCACTAACAATAATTTAGTCATTGCTTGAAATACTAATTTATCAAGTTTTTAAGAGACAGAAGGGAAGATAGATACTGTCATGTTAAGTACAAATTTGTTTATCAGTAAATCTTTACTAGTTTATATAAATCTTTGCTAGTTTATATTATTTTTATACACTATAATTTAGTAATCGAAATACATGAAGTTAATACTCTTTCTACATAATCTATGTGCTAACTAACAACCTGTAAATGTATATTAAGTTCATTAAATGACACATTAATTAGAGGTACTTGAAAATATAATAATACATGCTTCAGTCATACACAACAACAATTTGTCAGTCTTAATTAATTTGGTATGGTTATTAATACATCAAGCAGCAGGTGTGGATCTGGCCCAAAATTTGAGTGTAGCAAATGTTTGTTTTTCTTTGGAGTGGCTGAATAAATTGGTAAATCAATGTCAGCCACCATGGTTCACAAAGAAAAAGTTTCTTTCTAGATCGCCTAAAACAGTCATGAACCGTATTGTTTTGGCCTTTTAATCTTAATTAAAACCTCAGGTTAACACCAAGTGTATCTGTATTTCTTTAACATTGAGACACCAACCAGTGTTAATGTTTAAGAACAAGGGTACAACAATAAAATTACAACAACTTATGATCTGACTGTATCACTCTATATCTTCGCTACCGTTCAGATCCACACCTAAGCAGAATAGTAGGCTAGGTAAGACTTGTGTAATGTATAAATATTTGTAACATGTAGCATTCTTTGAGATGAGCTACAACAGGTAAAAGTCTTCATAACATTTAACCAACAGGTCAGAACATGTATTGTATTATATTGTATTGTATTGATATCACTATTGTATTCTGTGTTATTCAACCTCAATATTCCTGATGTATACTACAAAACATACCTTTAAACAAATAGAACTATTAAATGATTTTAAACTATAAAATGGAATTAAAAACTACAACAAACAACTACAGCAACAAAGAAGAGATGATGTCAAGAGCAAGTCTACAGGTAATAAATAATAAACTTCATAAGATTTAACCAACATGTTGGCACAGAGAATGATAATGAACCTAATAATAAATAAATAATTTATATGATAAACATTCTTAGAGATTTAATAATATAAATACTAGAAACTTTAATCAAATTACCCCCCTCTTCTCTATTGATATAGTTTAGTATAGGTTTGTTTCTTATATCTATGTCTTCCTGATTATTTTTGTAAAACATATTATATTACCAGTGCTTGATATCTTTTTCAATACTACAGATAGGACGGCATGAAATAGAATTTAAAACTAAATCTGTTTAAAAGAAAGCAAATTTAAATACAAGGTTTACAGTAAGAAATTACATTCTTTTTACTCAGATAATTTTCCAGGCTAGTGCAACCATGCTCTAAATTATTTACTCTTATTTATTCTGTATTATGTAAGTTCTGATAAAATGTGGAAAGTCTAAATTCAGTGATGGAAGGATACGATTATGTAATAAAATGAGATTAGAACATGAGGGATATTCTAGAACATTAGGGCAGATTCCAGTAAGAGTGATAAAGGGCAATTTATGGTCAATTTTATTCAAAATATTGAGTAAAATTTTAAGAAAAAAGGCACGTTTTCTAGGAATTTCACAAGGGCAGCATCCGGAATCCAGACCCTCTTTTGACCTAGAATGGGACCTGAACATCCAAATTTGGTGGTCGAGGGGTGTGAATGTACTTAGTAGAACAGAAAGTCATACATATTATGCAATACCTACACATTTGTCAACACCTATTACTTTCCAATGTCTTGAATAAATTTCATAAAACCTCTGAAAAGATTACCTTGTTGTCTAAGACATTATCTATTGTCCCCAGTAGAAGTGATGCAAATCCTCCACCTCCACCATGTCCACGGCGCTTCTGAAGTGAGAAGTATGGATTGGCTCTCTCAGTTTCCCTTAAAAAAAAAAATTAATAAGAAAACGTGTTATTGTTGTTGTTGTGTAGCACATTGTAACATTTTTATGTGTAGGTTCAATAGGAAAAATATCTGGAGTAATAATTTTCATCTGGATGTCATTCCCAATGATCACTTCACGAAGTAATAGCCACCACTTCACGAAGTAATAGCCATTAAAATAATAACAATAAAAATAAATAGGATAATGATAATGATAATAACAAAAATATGTTAAAATACAAAGATGAAATAATAATGTACAAGTACATACAGCATCAACTAGAAACAGATTAGAATGTAAATACACCTAAAGAGAGCAATATACTGTCTTGTTTCTTATTGCATCTTTATTGCATATACCAGTCACGAATCAATCTACAGTCACATTACACAACATTACTCATACTGTACATATTAAGTTACATCATTCCACTGCTATTCTGAGGTAAACATAAACATAAATTCAGTGACATCTGTAGACAAAACAACATGGCATCAAGTTCCATGATTACATTAAGTGTTTACTTTAAAAGGTAAGTAAACATATCTTGCTGTGTCAGCATCAAAACTGTATACTACTTATTGTCTTTATTTGTCTAACCCCTTTTCCTTAAATAATTTCTGTTTTTGTTATTTTTTAAGCATTCAGCATTTTCTGGTAAAAACGTAGCAAGGTTTCACTTCCAGTTGATCTGAAATAATTTCGTTGTTTTTCTTATTTTTTAATCATTCGGCATTTTCTCATAAAAATGTAGAAATGTTTCACTTTCAGTAGATCTCATTGTTTTCTTCTTTTCGTCTAATTTTCATATAATATACTTTGTATGTAAGTTTAAAGAAATACGACAATGGAAAATCCCAGTTAAAATAATATACAAAACTATTTCTCTTAAAGAATTAAGTATAGAACGTGAAATAACTTTTACAACACAACCAAATCAAACCATACCTATTTTGTACGCGATACCTAATCATGAAAAAAATAAAAACAAAAAATAATCAATACTGAATTTATCAGCCACTTTGCATCGGCAGGATTGAAACCAATTTGGGCTGTGGAGATATCCACAAAAGACCAACGTGAACAATCACACAGGGTTGCCACAGAATTTTCAATTATTTCTTCCCTGAGTTTTCCCTGAGTTGTTCAACTTTTTCCCTGAGTTCGCAAGATATTTTTCCCTGGGGTTTCCCTGATTTGTAAGCAAAAACCTATTTTATGAGCAAACTACACCATGACATAGACATATGCATAAAAATCTACATTAAACTTGAATGTTGTGTAAACCATGAACATTTTGTATATTACTAAAGTTTCTTCCTACTTCTAACATTTCGAAAAAGAAAGAAATTGCTATAAATAACTAGCATAAAATCTTTACAACTAAAAATAAAAAAATTCCTGAGTTTTCCCTGAGTATATAAAAACCATTCAGAAATTCCCTGAGTTTTCCAGATTTTCCTTGAATCTTCCTTAAAAACAGGATTTTTCCAGGTTTTCCAGGTTCTGTGGCAACCCACCCTGTCACAAGAATTGCAGAAGAAGACAAAGTAGACACAATATTCAATGTTATCCTTTTATAATACAGTGTCATTCCCATAAAAAATTAATTGGAAAGGACTACGAAAAGTGGCATTCTTTATACACACATGGCCTATAACAGGGTGGGCAGCCTAACTGAAAATAAAATTCGCTGACTTTTCCCTGACCATTGCTCAAAAAACCCTGACCATTGAACACTTAAACACTTATCATTATTTAGTTTAGGAGTAGTACAATAATTGACATGCACAAATTATAGAATTTCATAATCAGGTAGAGTTGAAAAAACTAATGTTCACTAATCACTAACAAGAATACAGAGTCATTATTCAATATTGCTGTTAAGACAATATAATATTCAAGAATGTTAATAAACAACAACGCTGACTTTATTCTGGTTTTCCCAGAATTTTAACAATTTTCTCAAAATTCCCTGACATTTCCCTGATTTTTGAGCGCAAAAGATTTCCCAGACTTTTCCCTGATTTCCAGAACCCTGTATAAAACAGGCTTCATTATACTTCTTAAAATAAATTTACATACACATACTTACTGACAGCTATGATATGTGTAAATGAAAACTAAGATTCTATTGGAGTAATATAACAAGTATCTCACAAGTTTTACTTTCTATCAAACATATGACATTTATTTAGTTTATAGAACAATAACACAGCTTGGTAAAAACATATTAAAGCTTTTTATAGCGTCATAATATAATTCTAAAAGGTCAGATTAATACATATGATATAATGTAAACAAATCTGGTGAGCAAAATATATAAATATATCTTTAATACTATTATGGATATATAAAAGGGTCAATAGAACAGTTTGAAACAAATAGACAAATAAAAAGAGGAAGACAAACAGGTGATTATTGATCATAATTTAATAACATGTTATCAAAAAGTATGGAAATCTTTTAAATTTCTACCAGGAATTATTTGGTTATTACTTATAGGCTAATGTAAACAGTGTCAGAAAATATATGAGAAATAATATTATTATTTGCAGAACATTTATTAGCGTCACTTGGGGTCAAGTAAATACCTCTATTATAATAAAATAACCTTAATATCTAATATCTAGCTTACCATGAAATATGGTGGGTCAAGATATAGGAGAGAATCATTATGGTTAATACTTCCACAACATTTGGCCATTTAATGCATAAGCATACCTCCTGGTTATATTAAACTTCCCATTGAGAGCCTTTATAATTTTATGAGGGACAAGGGGGGGTTAAACTAGCAATGAAATGACCAATGAGTTTACTCCTTTCCAGGGACACTATGCATTAACGGGTTAAATTTGGCTGCTGCATGCATTATCAAGTAGTTGCTACTATGAATTGTTTTTGACAGAACCAGTAAAAGTAAATTACACTCCATGTGATGTTGAGAAGTACATAGTTTTTCAGAACACTCTGTAGATATTTTCACAAAGAAATAACAAACTTTTTAGTAATGTTTCACATTTCTGTTTATTAATCCTTTAAGTCACCTGCATTTATGAAAAATGATTAAATGACATGAAATCTGAGAGACATAAATAAATACAGGTCTATTGAATTACTGTCTTAACCCTTTAAATTTTATTTACTATACAGTACATATTAACTCTATAATGCAGTGTCCCCCGAAAAGAAATGAAATGATTGGTCAGTTCTTTGCTATTTTGCTTTTTCCAGGGAGTTAATTATTAGTAATATAATATTAAATAAATTTGGTAAATGCTGATAAGACATCCTGGTTCCTCATAAAATTATAAAGGTTTCCAATGGGGCATTTAATATAACCAGGAGGTATGCTTATTCATTAAGGTGTTAAGCAGGCTTTCAAATCCAACGCAAGTCTGCGAGTCTGACTCACAGGAGGACTCTCATAAGAGTTCTTCATGGGAGTCTTGTTAGACTGGCGTGTACTGGTTGTAATAAATATTTTATTAAATTCTTGGAAATGTTGTGTGTATACAAAACAACTAGTATTACAGGTACTGTATGCAGCAAGTCAGGATACTTCTTTTGAGCCTATGTTCAGGTTTTGATTTGTCTCTTCATGTTTGTGCATTGGTATTTTCACCATCTTGGAAATAAGTTTTTTAAATCATTTTTCTGCGAAAAAAGTAATTTTCTTTCTTAAAAAATCATGTTACAACTACAGGAGAAAGAAGTTTCTTGTGTTGAATAATAATTTTAATAATTAAACTAAACTATGTATTTTAACTACATCTTTTTTCTGCTTAGAGTGTGGGGCCTGAGAACTAATTGGTTGTTACTTTGCTCTGTGTTTTAATGTTCTGTTTCACATATTATGTTCCATGTTTTATTCTTCTGTTCTTCAAAGTACACTTTGCCATATTGTTTTGTTTATTTTGTTGTGTGATTATATCTTGATTACTTTACTTGAAGTTTGTTTATGCTGCATAGAACATTTACAATTACAAATACTGCTATTATCTCTTCTATACCCCTACTGAACACCTTGGTCTCGCAGAATAACAGATTTGCCTATGACCCAGGTAAGATTCTATACGTTAATCTTTTTAGACTTGCGAAGGCTAACATCGGATTTGAAATCCTGTTAAGTCCCCTTGGCTCAATGGTATTCAGATTAAATCAATTATCAGGACATACATGTCATTGTGTGCCATGTGGTTTTCTTTAAAGAAATGTGTTATAACTTTTTCTTGCATCATCCCCCACCCCCCATCATTCCTTCTAAGTAGAGTTTCATGCTCGATTTGTATTGGTTCGTTCTCTTGTGAAATGATGTAATGGTTGAACTGATATTATTGCATTTGGCAAACTTTGCCCATTAACAGGTAGACATTATTGCTAGTATGATCAAATTCAACTCTTTTGTTGCCACCAGGAAGTCACAAATCTGGTTTCCTGGCTCTCTGCAACAGACTATTTTAAGTTTTAAACAAACATGTTTATCCCTCAGTGATTTATTGTCACAGAATGCTACACACAAAGGGTTTGGTAATACCATTTGAAGATGAAGCAATTCAGAGTATAACAATATGTTTTACAAAGAATTTCATAAATAGTTTTTAGATCCAAATATTATTTGCCAGTTAATCCAACAGTGATTCTCATGTAATTTCAACCACACACTATTTCACAAGTCATGAAATACAGTTATTTATGATATGATGATGATGGATGATGGTGATGTATATGATACAGAACTGAAACTTATATAATGTATGTTCAAGATAAAAAAATTTACTTATTTTAGCTTCTACAAGGAATATCCTGTTTCCAGAGGAAATAGGAAAAAACTAAATTAAATTCATTTATATTTTGTGATACCTAGTCATCCCATGATCCCAGCTAATGATTCAATCATTATCGTTTTTATATTTAGAAAGAAAACAAAATTTATGTAACTTTTAAAAGCCATAATATTATTATTTCAAAGTATTTTAAAAATCTGATGAATCTATTTGTTCCATTTTGAGTTTGTGTTTTTTTTTACTTATTTACTAAATATTCTATTATATAGTTATGACCTTGTTATTGTTACGTTACACAGTGACTACTGTTGTGTCACCCAATCAGAGTTTAAAATGGCTATGATAACCAATCATTGCATTTGTTTACATTTTGTAAGGTTTTTATATTTTCAATGAGCATTCGATTTTCTTCTTTCGTTGTTATTAAAAAATTATTCAACCATAACAGCCAATCAGAGCTGTTTATAATCGTATTCTTTGTATATTGCGTACAATAAATTTCGTGAAAAAAACTTTCAAAGCAAATTTAAAAAAACTGAAAATGCTATATTTGTGTTATTAGCTAGTAATCGAGAGGTATTTCTCGTACAAATAACGATTAATTAGGATTCGTAATTTCTGAACATAAAATTCTCCTTGTCCCTTCGGAACTTAGAAAATTACTATGTTCAGAAATTACAAATACTAATTAATCATTAATCATTAATTGTACTTGAAACCTCTCGATTACAACTACAAGCTATGGATCAAGTAATTTTCCCTGAGTTCATATGACAAAAAGTATACGTTTTCCCCTGATATTCTGAAAGAAAATATATTTGAC
>JANTOQ010431905.1:0-11683 GCA_027564595.1 Bythotiara depressa
AGCGCCGCCCTCTTTTAAGCGCCGCCCTCTAATAAGCGCCGGGGGCTGGGGCTCGAAAATTAAATAAGCGCCGGGGGCGCTAATTAGAGGAAATACGGTATGCCAGATTTGTCATTTTTTGAATGTGGTATTTTTGACAAATGATGACTTATGATTGGGAGACATATATATAAATCATTTCCCTACTTAATGAACATGTGAGAATTACGGGTTGCGATGTCTTGGCAATCATGAATACTAAGTATGATTGTAGATGCAGATGGGCAAAATTGACACATAACCTTCCTGGTTGTGCTGCTGTCTTCAGCGTACTACCGATGGTATCCTGTTTTAGTTCCGAAGTCTCTTGCGAAGTCCCCAGTTCCGTCATGAAGGACGTAGGATCGGTAAGGAGGCTGATGTGCCTGATTAATAGAGTGGAGATACCTCAATGGTTGGTTGAAGGACACGACGTGTCCTCAAGTCAAAAGTGCCCCCTCAACGATCCTAACCTATACCGGTAAATTGCCATTATGAATTTATGCTAGAAGCTCCAAATTGACATTGATACGTTTATTGCAACCCATGTAAGAAGGCATGGGCTGTGTTAAAATCAGACAATCTAAATTGCCTGGCTGTGAAGAACTCAGAAATTTTGTAAGTTTTTCAGGGCTCCTGAAATATCGATTGCCTGGTATTACGTCATCAATGAATAAATCACTACTCTTAAAAATTAAAATGTTTTTAAAACTCAAATCGTACATATACGCATTTGTCTTAATAGGAAAACTCCAATCGTACATATAAGTATTTGTCTTAATAGGAAAAGTCCAATGTATAGCAACATGTTTTATATTAAAATATTTACATATGTTATAAATTAGATATGAAAATAGCTACAGTATTAAAATACTTTAAAAACTACATCACCCATACAATCATTTTTATACACAATTTGCTTCAGGTATAATGAGTATAAAATACGCTATCATAGGAAATTAAAGGAAAAATTCGGTTAAAAATTAAACTTTTTAAAAACTCCGCTTATAGGTAAAAGGCTTAATATAAACTACGAAAATAGTTTTAGCGTGCTGTGAATGAATTATACACACAACTGAACATATTGGAAAAACACTCTAATTACCAGTTTCAAGCCTATATATTCAAATATGCTCTCTTGCTGAGCATCCAGTGAACAATGTGTTCAGTGGCATGTCTATAGGATGAGTTTACTTGCTAAACTTTTTACTACTTATAATAGTTTCTGTGAAACACAACACTCTTTATTTGTAACATTTGATAATTGATTAGATAAATCTCGAATATAGGGTGATACACTGGTAATTAATCCTCATACAAGACAGGGAAAAATGTAGACCTTTTGATAGTCTACGAATCGCATCCGATGCTTATATGTCTTAACAATCAAACAGAAAATAAACAATTTAGATAAAACACATCAAAAACTTTACGTGGGATATATAGATAGGTAGACGTAGCAAGGCGCAGAGGCCAATATAAAGAAAACTGAATCTACGAAATTCTATAATAGAATGAATGACAAGGAAGATAAATAAATAAAAAAACATAAGAAAAACCTATTCTGTTCATCTATTCTATTCTAGTTTTTCTACAATTTTTTCAAACTCGAAAAAATATTTTTAAACGTTTGTGTAAACTGTTTGTTGTTTTAATCGAAAATCACTATCAATTTCATTTTACTTGAAAAGATCGACCCTCTCACGAACAAACTTCTAACAATCAATTCAGTTGGCTTCTTTCCTCTTAAATTTCATAGACGTCCAAATCTGTAAACAAACTCAAATGTTTCATGTTCCGTATAGGGTAGACATGTAAATAATAACTCTAGTGCACAGTTTGGCCTGAATAAAATATAGATGAACAGAAATACAAAACGGAAGGTGTCATAACTCGATCAGATTTTTAAAAACTATGCCCTTATAATATCATATATCTGTAAAAACATAAAAAACAACAAATAAGTAGAACTTCTTCATTCCATTTCAGCGATCTGTAGATCATTAGGAGTGATATTTTCTTACCAGCAAGTATGAAAATGAAATATTTATATTGCTGGCGTTCCACCAATAAATGTCCTTCGTACAAATCCAGCATATCAGGGCTAACAAAGTTTTCAACTAAATAAAATAGTAGTATAAATATTGATCAAACCCTTTAGAGATAATCATGAGACGAAAGTGCTGAATCAGCATTTACTGACAATCAGATATAATTTAATTTATATATAATCAGGTTAAATCGTTTGCATGAATAACTCTTCAATTTTTCTTTAAAGATAGGTAGGTAAATCATAGGTAACGATTACTAGCTAACAAACAAATACAAACAGACTAATAAATAAACAAGTCGAAAGACACTGTTCAAAGTTCGACTCGGCTGTCCTAACATTGAAAAATAAAAATAGCTAACGTATAATAATAATAATAATAATAATAATAATAATTGAAAAGTATGTGTACGCACAGGGAGATGATGACTTGATGACTTGATGACTTACGAGTACAATAATTATGATATCTTGGTTTAGGCACATTAGCCCACGAGCTGAAGGGGTTTTATGGCTCAAAGTAACAAAGGTTGAGTGCTTTTCATATATCCTTATTATATCTAGTTTCTAAAATGGTATGAGAACTCTGAATCAGTAGCTTAAAGATTTTACAGCACTTTTTTCCAGTAGCTCAGAAAAACATTTTATTAAAAAATATAGGGTTTCACAGGGAAATAAGTTTTCACCATTTGGTCATGTAAAGTGGCGTAAACTCTCAAAGCTCATCATTTTGTGAACATTTTGACAAAAATGACCAAATAATAAAATGTTCAGGGGTGAAAATGGGTAAAATATAGCACAAATTAATAAAAATTACCAATTTTCAGCATGAATTGTAAATTTCTTAGTGCTCATCAACAGTAGATGATCACAATTTATCAAATACGTTGTATTCTACCAATCAATATATTTCGTATACATTTCTACCACAGAAATAACGACATCATTTTTTAGGAGGTAAAAATGATCAAATGAGGCAAAATTGACGAAAATCACCACTGTTATCAGTTTCAATAATTTTATAGCAAGCAATATGAGTAAAGACAGGTATCTATTTATTTCATATTTTCTGGCTAATAAATTTACAAAAAGTAGCCAAAAACTACTTTTTAAGAAAAAGCCCGACATTCTTTGTTAGAGAACAACTTTAGGATTATGATGTATTTTTTATTAGAAAAAATTAATGGTACCGGCACTTGGAGCTCATTTCATTAAACAACAAAATATAACGTTCAATAATTTTTCCCTCGATAACGACAAAAGCATTGCTTATTGCTTAGGTTGGTTAGATAGACAATTTATCAAGCTTTCAGAAAATATATACTTTCATATATAAATTATTTGTATTATGTTTGTAAATTTGTTTACACCAATGTGGGTTCTATTTCCCATATTTAAACAAAAATGGATCCATTTGTTTTGAGCTGTTTGTATCTTTTCAGAAAGTTTTTTTTAAATGCGGTTGTAAGGAGTTCTGCACATATTGACATCTAAACGTGATTATTTTCTGTCAAGAAATTTCAATCTACTATTTATTTTACCTAACACCTTAGAAGCCATTGATTCATTCACCAGAGAGGCAGTCATCTAGTATACACCCGAGATAAGTTACACTGGTATATTGATTAATTTTAACATTCCTGTGCCTTATGTCTAACTCATCCAATGTTTTTAATCATTTTTTTGTTCCAAAATCTAAACATTTAGTTTTATCTTCACCAAAATTAATACTTAACTTGTTTTCTATAAACCAATCACACCAAGAATTTAAATTTCTCTATCGTCTTTAAATCTTTATCAGTGAAGACCAGACAAGAATCACCAGCATAAAGAAGGTTACAGTTTACAGAAATATTAGGGTCCTAGTATGGAGCCTTGTGGGACACCACATAAAAGATCTCCATGATTTGAGTATTATTTTTCAATATTTGAAAATTGTTGATTCACTAAACCCTAGACATTCTAATTTCATTAAGATGTTATGGTCTATTGTATCAAATGCTTTTTGCAAATCTATAAGAATCATGCCAGACAGTTTTCCATCATCAAATCCATTTATAATTTTATCATTTAATAATGAAAGACAAGTACTTGTAGAATGTTTGGCTCTAAATCCAGATTGATATCTATATAATATATTATTTTCATCAAGGTACTCTTGGGTTTGATTGTGTATTATCTTTTCAAATATTTTGGATACGACAGGAAGAAGTGATATTGGTCTATAATTTGTAGGATCTAGACTTGATTTTTGCAATTTTGCAATTTTGCGGTTGTCTGGGAAAAAGGCAAAATGTATTGATAAATTACAGAGTTGTGTGATCGATTATGCTAAAATTGTAGCACCATCTTTAAGAAATCTTCTTGATATAATATTATCAATACCTATTGCTTTAGCAGGATTGATTTCTTCAAGCAATTTTAAAACCGTGGCATTGTCGTAGGTTGAAAAGAATTGTTTTTTCTAGGGTCTATAGGATTTTTTAACACTTTACTTTCAAATTTATTTGTAGGGATAGGAAGTTTTTCAACTAGATCTTTTGCAAGGTTGGCAAAAACGACTAAAAGATTTTCAGCATTAGTTTTAGGATCATAAAGGCAGACATACACTAACATATTTTATGTGATCAAAGTGTGTGTTCAAACATAATTTGGTAGTGTATATACTCTAAAATACCGGTCAAACTTTTCTAGATCACCTTAAATCTATTTTCTACAGTTTAAATACCTACTGATCCTATTAGCCCCTCTTATATTCATCAGAGGCGAATTTGTTTACATCAAATAAAATTTGATAGTGTATGTCCGCCTTAAGAAACATTCCCATCATCTTTTTTAGACCTATTTTTAGAGGTGCACTATTTTTAGATGGTAACCCTAAAGATTTTAAACATTTCGATAAATATTTCGATAAAGCGTGTCATTTTAAATTTATACACAAAATTTAACAAGCCTTTAAATACGTTATGAATAATTAATTATATCAGTCAGTTGAATAATCAGCTTTTATCTTTTCGCGTGTTGTGACGTATTAATACTAATAATACTAAAATAAGTTTAAAAGTGCTCTCTCAAATTTCTTTATTGGCTCTTTCGAAGTAGTATATAAAGTTGTAAAATTTTGCTTAATATTAAGTTGTAAAAGTGTGCTAAATATTAAAGTTGTAAATGTTTGCTAAATATTACGTGCCATTGCTGCTCCTATCTTAAGATTTTCCAAATAAAATTACTGATTTTAATATCCAGAGACCCACATTTATTCATTCGTTTTAACGACTTCCACCGATAAGGCTTGTCAGTTTGTATTTCGGCAGCTCGTCGGTGCATATTTTGGATAATTCGTTACAAAAAATTGAGACGTTTTTTATTTTTTTTTAAAATTTATGCATCTTTGAAGAACTCTTGGTTAGATTTTCTCATGCATAAAAAAATAATTAAAATTAGCCAGGTGCCTTCTTTCTGAAAGTAGAAGAGAAAATCAACAAGCAACAAGGTGACAGAATGTGAAAGAGAAACCTGCATATGGTAAACTTTTGGACGATCAAAAGGATGAAAGAATAAAACAAAGTTGGCGCGTTACTATGCGGATCCTGCTATCTAATGAAACGTTGGAAATACTAAACTTGGAGAGGAATGAAGACCTTGCTAGCTAAAAGATTATTAGATTGGTATGTGTTTTTTTATTTACGTCTGTAGCAGAACATAGCCACAGAAAACTGATTATGAACAGACATAATAGCTAACTATTCTTTCTCTAGTATTTTTCTTAAAACAAGTTTGTCTTTTTCTAAAAAGTATATCTGATGATGAAACACTCCAGAAGCAGCCAACGGAGGTGTTCTGAAATGCCAGGAAAGACTTTTTTACTATAATTTTATAAAGTTGCCGAAGTCTTCTAAAATACCTCTATTTCCCAGGAAGACGTTTTTATTTTCCTAGAACACCTAAATTTGCCAGAAGCAACTCCTTTTTTCCTTAGAACACCTCAATCTGCCAGGAACTAAAACATTTTTTGAAGCGCAAAAATTATTTTTTCTTAGAACAGCTCGATTTGCCAGGAACAAAATTATTTCTTCCTAGAACACCTCATTTTGTTAGGAACTAAAAATGTTCTTCCTAGAACACCTCTTTTGGCAGGAGAGGGAGAATAATTTCTTAGAACAGCTCAATTTTCCAGGAACATCAAATTGAGTAATTTGTTAGAACACCTCCGTTGGCTGCTTTCGACACTCTTCAGGGGCGGATCTAGGAATTTTTTAACCTTAGTCAAAGTTTTTAATTTGCATCTGTTTTATTTTTAATTTTTATTTTTAAACAAATATTTGCTGTATCCATGAGTCAAAGTTTTTAATTTGCATCTGTTTTATTTTTATTTTTTATTTTTAAACAAATATTTGTTGTATCCATGTATACCATACATAAAAAAGCATCATTGCAGCTTCTAAATCGTTACATTTAAAGCACACACTGCCGGCTGTTCCACGAGGCTGGCTATCTAGAACAACTAACAGATGCAAAAGAAAGCATACTCTGTAAAGACCTTGAGAAAAATGAATAAACCTCTTCACAGTCTCAGAGAAAACAGCTTTCCTTTCTTAGCATGTGCAATTAGTTTTTTTAAAGTAAACAATGATACGTAAATATACTTACAGTTTCCTTCAGAAATTTTTTTTCATGTTTTATGTGTCCTGCTCAGAGTTCTCTATTAATTAGATAAACTTTAGCTACCACTTTTTTAAAACTCAACGATGGAGTTCTATTAGAAAGGTCTATTGAGAAATGAGAAACGAAGTTTTCAATTAAACCGTGTTCTGATTGAGAGCAGCTGTAAGAGGGTTCCACTGTATGGCAAACACTGTTATCTTAATAATAGAATAAAACTTTACCGGCGCTCGTAATAAAAGTGAATTCTCAGTCAAAAATTAATAATATATGGAAAGATATCACCACACTACTTACTGTGTTATGTAAAATATAACATTAATTCCGCTTCATTCTGCAAGATAATAAGCTTGTCATTTGTTTCTTTCTTTCTTAATTTTTAAACATAGGAAATCTAGCTGATGATGTGTTGTTGTCATTTCAGGAGTACGACTTTTTTTAGTTTACTGAGCACATTTAACCTTCGTCACGCGGCGAACCTGACGTACCCTAAATCCGACCCTGCTCTTTATGATTGATTTGTTGATATATACTAGCTAGAGTGCAGGTGTGAGGGTGTAGCACACAGCTAGCTACGCAATGAAATGTGATGCCCTCTATTGTACTGTCTTCATCCTACTCCAACACACACCATACCACACTAACCAACTAAATATTAAAAAACTGTTATGTATAGCTATTATTATGTATAGTATTTTTTATTATAGGTACGAAAACAAAACAAAAATACGGATCTTCCTACTTGACTGACACCCATTAAAGTTTCATCACGAGGTAGCTACCTTTTCACACAAGCAGTGATTGCATGGAAGTAGATAGACCCCTGAGGGAGAAAGATGCACCTGCAGTCGTTGTAAAACCTATATAAAAAGCTTAGGATTTATTTAGATATACAGATAAACATTGTATTATTTATATTTAGTTCATCTGAATTAGTCACATATTTGCATTTTACTTATATAATTTTTATTTGTTTTCAATTTTTATCCGGTATCAAAAAGTGTGGTACGAGGGTGGTATGAGGTTGTTTTGTAACTACATGTTATTGAAAACGAATTTTGTTTTTATTTATTCAGGTAAAATTTCAGGTGTGCTTGTTTGTCTATTAAAAAATTATTAAAAAATTTAATTATACAAAACACAGGTGGTTTCCATGGAAATGGAATCATTCATCAAGCGCTTTATAAAACGAGAATAACTTTTCGTTGACAGAAAATAACGTTTCACCGACAGTCAGAATAGTAAAAACAGTCGGTTTTTCAAAAATTTAATGCGATGTGCTACAAATTTCAGACCAAGACCATGCTGTATGCTCTAACGAATATAATAAGTTTACATTACAAAATAAAAAATTTGAGAGATAGCACTTTTAAAGGCAAAGTTTTTATCATTATTATCATGGTGAAATAGGAGTTTTTTTCACTATACTGTTTTACTCTAAGAGCTTGCCAGTTCCCTTTATAAATTTACACAATTGAAGATAAGACCTTAGGGAACTCTGCTACCTTAAGGATACTTGAACATTTCGAGGTCAAATTTTCACAAAAAATCTTTTTCTTCATAATCCTAAAGATTGATATATAAGGAATATTTTTCTGCTGAAAAATTAAAAAATTAATTACTGAACAAACTAGTTTGATACAAAAAAATCGCAGGCACCGTTCTTTTGCTATCACAAATAATATCAGGGAAAAAATAAGATGGCAAGGGGTTGGAGCTCTAGAAAGAGAAAATAAATGTGGGTTTTAGGGCGATTTCCTGGTTGAGCCATAATTGCTATAAGACTATGACATATTTTTGGAAAGCTTTGACTTTAGTCTACAAAATCTTTAAGACAATTTTTGTATTTGTATTTAATTAAATATCATACAGTAAATGTGGTAAATTAGGGTACTGTGCTACCTTAAGGATACTTGAACCTTTCGAGGTCAAATTTTCACACAAATATTTTTTCTTTATAATCCTAAATATTGATATATAAGGAATATTTTTCTGCTGTTAGGAGTATAAAAATTAATTTGCTTTAGTTGGAAACATACATTTCTGACATTTTTCCATCTTGTTTATTGTGTGTTATAAAGATGTTTATTAAAATTTTGAAAATGGCAGTTATCTAATGACAAATCGATTTTGTTTCTAGTGTTTCGCATGCAAGAGTTTACTGCCATATTTTATTTCTACTTCATTGTTCAAGTCTGTTTCCAACTCATTGAAGATCTTTTCAACTTACGGTTGCAGTTATAGTTTGCATACTTTTCGCTGAATTTTTTCTGTACGTTTTGCTAATTATACCATATTGATCTTCAAAATAGTTGTAAATTACCGACTGAAGTTCTAGTATGCTATTATTTTATCTTGGATTGAAATCGTATAAGGACTACTTTGAATTGCATTTTTATAATTTTGAGGAGACTGTGAGTACTGCTCTACCCAAACATGCTGTGTAATTATTTCTTTCTTTTTATTTCTCAAATATATATACAGGATAAACATATATTATATAAAATTAAAAAGTTATAAAAATTAATAAATTATGTAAGTAAAATTAATATATATATAAAAAGTTAGTGAGAAAAAAAAAAGTAAATTTAAAATGTAAATGTGGGATGGAAACAATTGAACTGGTTATGAACTGGTTGGTTTACTTTCCTTGTGTGAAAGTAATTTGTGTTGCGTGAAACGGAAATAAGAATCACATATGCTGTTCCAATTACGAGAGTGGAAATCAGTGAAATAGAGCCCACATAATAGCTGCATTCCAGCTTACGTTACGACAAGACGCATCTATTAAGACATCGACATTAAAATGTCCTAAGTGACCATCTTACTTTGTTATGAAGGTTTAGAACGTTATGATATAATCATTCAATGTTGGGGACAGTGAACTGTACCAGCTGATGCAACTGGAAAAATGGACCTGTGCTGGCCGTAGATTTAAATACTTTTAATAATGCTGAAATTGTTGATTTATATAAAGAGAATTCCTCATGTGTCAATTGGTAATTTCAACATTTCTAAAACATAGTTACAACAGTTTTAAATCCTGCAGAGCAGTACACTTCATAATTGTTATAAATCACCCTATATAGTCATATTAAACTCGTTTTCATATTTGCTGGAAAATTGGTGCTATAGTCACAATATTCCTTTCAAACATGGTCTACTGTGATTTTAACATCAAGTCTGGGAGCTAAAATTTAAAACAACAACCTCATCCAATCTCTTGGTAGAAAGTTAAGTTCATTACTGAGATCATTTTCATTAATAAATCAGTACCTTGTTAATTGGAACCATCTCTATTTGTAACTTTCTTCATATGTCTCAATCGTGCATTAAGATCCTTTTCTTTTGATAGAAGTTCACTTGTGTGTCTTTTGTAAGCATCAAAATTCTAAAGAGTTATAAATTATTCTGTACAGAAACAGGACCATTTACCTGCAGTAACGAGGTTAACAATTTGGTTCAATTATCATGGTAATGTACTTGGTAACTAGTACCACTTGTAGCCATAATTACTTCCCTTTTAAAGGTATATACTTAGTATGACTTCAAATTTCTCTGGATAGATGTCAGTTCTTATAAATATGCTGACATATTTACTTCTTCATTTAGGAAATGTCACACCAATACATTTTAACTTGTCACTTACAGTCAAATTTCTAGTCTATCTTGATGGTGCAGTGTTATAAATTCACTTTATAAAACAAAATTTGGAAACCTACATTGGAGAACGGGGGACATTGGTTACAAAAATGACACATAATGGTACTATAAATCACTGCAGGAGGGCTACAAATAAGTGGTACTAAGCCCTTTGTTAGTTATTAGAGAACAACAAATGTCATTATGCATTTCAGATGGTAGTGGACTGAAAATGAAATTCTTAATAAATTCTTAAATTATTTAGATTTTCTGCTTTACTTTTCTAAATTCTTTGTCCAGTTTAAGTAATTTGCTTCTATTCACATCACGTGGAGAACACAGGGTACTTGTTCAAATATTTAATTAGGCAACCAGCAAGAATGGTTTCCAGGATTTAACTAATTAAATTGTTTGTGAGTGTTTTTATAGATTTCAGCAATTTATTTATTTCTACTAAAAGCAATGTAATATATTAATCTCCAAAATTATATATTAATGAATATATAACAGTCAAAAAAGTTCATTAATTAATTAAATTACAATCCATCCACTAACACAAACCATCAATACCTATAAACCCTTAATTCATGCAGAACGTTTATGCTATTCCACTTTCTTTATTTTCACCATTACCTTCGTGGAAGATCACTCCAATATATGATAATGCTTAGTTATCATTTTATTAAAATTAAAAATAACAACAATTTTGTGTGAAACTAAGCGACAATAGGAATCCTCGGTGAATGTATCATAATGCTATAAAGAACAAGAAGTGCTATGTAGTTCAAGATCAATGGCTACCAATCTTGAATCTGTTATTAAAAGATGTCATCATAGTGTGTGACTGATAATTACATTGTGATGGCAATGATTTGATTTATCTTTTGTGTCAATCTCTGTAAATATTTATAGTACTGGAGAAAAATCGCAAAAGTAAATTCTATCTTTCACTTTATAAGTTAATGGTTATGAATCAACTTCGTTCCCTCATTCCTATATACAAAATAGGCTGCACTCAATATTCTGACTATAAATTCTGTAAATGCTAGGGAACTATGTCCTACATCAACACAGAGTATTTTACATGAAGATCAATTTACTCAATGCAAAATAATTATATATCAAAAGAATGAAAATGGTGGAAATCTGAAAAGAGAATGTGAAAAATGATGACAGATCCAATACAGGCCGGGGATAATCTATTTTTAACTACAAGTAGATTATTATTATTATTATTATTATTATTATTATTGAATATTTATACAGGATATATACATTTCAGTGAACTCAATCAACTGCTATCAATATGTG
>JANTOQ010432017.1:0-11683 GCA_027564595.1 Bythotiara depressa
CCACTATATGTTATATGTTGTGTGCGCCACTAGTCTGACAATATACATTAATTGTCCTCGTCAGTTAGTGGTGCAGTCTTGTGTATGTGAGTGTCTGTAAGGTGTTAATACCTAACTTGAATAGAAAGAAGAAAAAAATATATACAAAACAGGTTCAAAACGAAGGAAATGTGTGAAAAAGTATTTGAAAAAGATTTTACAAGATTGTGGTATATCCCTGATCGATATAAGACGAAGAAACTGTGTGAGAAATTGGTCACTGAAAAGCCCTGGTCTTTTCGTTTGATCCCTGATCGACATAAGAAGAAAATGTGTGAGACAGCAGTCAATAAACATCCCTACTATCTTGCTACTATACCAGACCAGTTCAAAACGCTAGAAATGTGTGAAAAGCCTTTGAAGAGGATCCTGAATATTTGAAGTATATCCCTGATTATTTTTTAACTGAAGAAATGCTGTGAATAAGTCCAAATCGAGCAGCTCAATATGCTTCACGTAAGAAGCAAAAAGCTCAAATAAAAAATGAATTACTACCAATAGCATCCCGATCGTGTCATTGATTGGTGTTTTGATGAAGATGAAAAGGTTGTTTTAGATCAACTTTGGGTGAAAGCGAATTGATCAATTTTCTCAAAAATTGTTATAAATAAAGATGTTACAACAATTTAAATTTTGTTAAATTTAAGTTCAAAGCAAAGGTTTTAATCGTAACAAACAGCTCACGGATATCTACAGCATTGACTTCGATAGCATTGTAGTATTGGATCCTGTACCGGTAATCATGATAGAGATCAGAAGTACATCATCGGATATAAAGCTGAAAGCGGTATCATTCCGCTGTTGATAAAGACGCCCAAAAATATATATAGTGGTGGTGTAAGGCAATATAGTTAAACTTCGCCATATATCATGAGTTTCAATCTCGAAGCTCACCCCGACTGGTGTGATCAGTACCGTAAAACGTGGGGTAAACTCGAATAGCAGGTATTTCAGAATCTAACAAAAACCCCACTACATAATCAATGGTTGAACGCAAAACTGAGTCAGTGGAATGGTGATATCAGAACATCGTTTGGCTGTAAAGATCCACCTATGAATCTGAATTGTGATACTACAGCAGTATTGAATATTTCATCAGTGTACAACATGGGTTTTTCTCTATGTTGAAGAATGTCGGTATAAATCTCTGGGGAAATGCATCAGTACAATATCACTACTATCTGATGATGATGAAGATGAGTTGGAATAATCAAAAAAGTTGATGACAAAAAACATGTTGTAATAAAAATAATGAATAATATGTCAATCAAAGAATTAAAATTAGAAGCTAAACAGCGTGGTTTAACGGGGTACTCGATACGTAAAAAATATCAATTAATTCAGTTGATAAATGGTGAAAACATTGCATATAACTTGCGGCGTAATCAAGTATCTGTAGATATACAAACGGAGTGGGTAGAATGTCAAGAATGTGCACTAAATAATATGATTGAACATATAATGCTTAAAGAATAACGTCGAACTGTTGAAGATCGTGATATGTTAATTGATATTGATACTGGTGAAGTGGTTGGACCATTCGTTGAATAAAATTTAAAATGTTTTGAAAGCATTATAAATTATGTTTATATGTTCTAATAAAAGATGGTTAGTTATATAGATGAATTAAATAAATGGAGTATATTTGTTCCAGTAGTAACTCTTACGAGTTATCTATATCACCTGTCCTGCGAATTGAAAGATGTTAAAAATGATGTAGAGGAAATATACGAAGAAGAGTGAAATCGGATTATGAAAGAAGATAAAAAAGATAATAAAAATAATGATAAAGATGATGATAAAGATGGTAAGTGCAATGATACTGTATAAACATTTTTAATGATTTTCAAAACATTATAAATTATAGAGTGGTGGTTGTTCGTATCTTATATGGCATTGGCAGGTGGGGTATCTGACGAAGCCGCGAGTTGCTTTAAACAAATCATCTTTACCCACTTTTCTACCGTTTTTCTTTGATAACGGCTTTGATAACTCGAAATACCATCGAGTATAGTCTGAGCTTTTAGACAAATATCATTGTGTTTTTTAGCCTTTTTCAAACAGACCTGACACGTTTTGTGGATAACACCTTGACTGATTGTAGCTCCTAATCCTAATGCACCCCATACAATCGCGACAGGTGCACCAATACCTGTGGTAATAGCCGTGATACCTGCACCTGTACAAAGGAAACAACTAGCGAGTAACGTGTGTTCAACGTGGTGCTATATCGCTTAAATCTTTTGTGGAGTCGATCTCGTTCGATAATTTCCTTGTTTAGAAAAAATCTTCAATCTGTGTAATCATTTTCAAGCGGTAAATCTGCGATTCATCTGGTGGTGCTGTTGGTTGTATATCTACGGCTCCGCCGCACCCTACCGGTAAACCATCAGTATTTGGATACAGTTGTTTATCGTACATGTTCATTTATTAAAACTTCTAAAATCATACTTTGGGCAACAACATGTATATCTTTATCATCTTTATCTGTCAATCTCCAATCTAGATAATTTGTTGATTGAGATGTCATCTCGAACCACAACATGTTTTCTGGTTGATAGTTTAGATGTTCTTTATCAAGAACGCACAAAACCTTAGAATACCTTCCATTAATGAGATGAATGGTGTTTTTTATTTGTTGGCAATGTAGGTATAGGTGATCAGGTATCTTGCTTAGTGAACTACCCAGTAACTTAGGTGGTAGTCACTTATCATATGCCTGATTCAAACGGAGTAGCTTGATGAGATTGGGTGAAAAACCAACCCTTAAACTCCTTTGGTATCTTCACCAGGTACTTCTGAACTTTTGGTGAGGGTAAGAGAGCATATAAAGCCTTTAGTGTTGATCGCCTTCCCTAACGTTTTGATTGTATATAATCCAGGGGGTATAATGATAGTAGTTACCGCATTGGAGGTGTCATCTACTCTCGTGAATACCACCGCAGCCTCTTCTTCTAGGCTTAGTTTGGTTCCATCGTGAAACTTGATATTTATGCTATACAAGGCTATTTTAGAAACACCAGGGATAGTGTAATCCACGTATGTTTTATCTAGATAGGTATATGTTAAAAATTGCATCTTTTATTTCAAATATGCAATGCAATACAAATACAATCCAAACGCGAAATATGAAGCGAAATATTATCATACTCCGAAGATTGATTTTAGTGTTCAAAACATCTACGTAAACATGAAAGAGTCGATAAAGATCGAGTTTCCCAATCTGTTCACCGTCTATGATGTTCTAGGTCAAAAAGACAAGGTACTCATCACTGATCCTCGCTTTTATTAGCTGACTGCACGTAATGGAGCTCAGACACTTGACGATTACTTTGTGTACTATCAATTCAATTCAATTTTGCTATGTTTTGTGCCACCACGGCATTGGGTATATCATATCAACATCTTACGCAAGGTAGTGAATTATTAAAATCAGTGTACAACTTCCATGTCTACTATCACATCCGTTGAATTCTTAAGTAACTCAAGACCTCGCTATCTCATGATGCGACATTTAAGAAATTTAATAATCCCTACTACAAACAAAGTTTTTTCGAGATATGTCATGAACATGGACTATTTATACGCGGTGGTTGGTATTTTGATGCTGGTAATGCCATCTTTGGACATGATGGTAGTTTTGGATACCGAATGAATGGTAATAATGTTGATGGAAATTATTGTTCTTGGATGCTTTCCAAGTCGGATAGGTTGACTTTTAAGGAGTTGAATTTGTTGTCAGACTCTGTTAGGGCCTATGCATATTTAAATCTATATTCACAAGCGAGCACTCGTAACACTATCATCGAAAGCACCGCTGCTCGTCAGATATATCATGAAACATTTGCGGATATCATTAATCGTAGAGTGGATACAACGGCAGATATCATCAGATATCAAAACAATTTGAAATATGCTCGATCAAAAATTGATTTTGCAGTAGCCGAAGGTGTGTACATTTTGCCATCGAATATGTTGTTACGAATGGGTAAAGGTGAGAGGTACAACAACAAGCTCATGATTGCTGATAGCTCTGTGAGAATCGGTATAATTAACCAAGACGTGAATAAGTCTAGTATACCATCAGACCCAGTTGAGAGGGGAACTTCGCGTACTCATCATACTCATCTTTTCAATACCATCTCAACAGAACAGCCTGTAATTCAGCATACACTGCCTATCATCGAGACTAAAAAAGCGAGGCAACATAACGAAGATAAAACAGCCTTAATAATCACAGGCGTATCACTGATTATTCTGGGTATGTATTTTCTTTTCAAACATTAACGCTTCTTCACTTGTTCGAGTAACCAATACCCTACAAGACCAACAATCCCAACTATTAAATCCCAAGTATTCTCCGCAACAAACCCGACAACCTTCTTGAAAATATTCAAAATACCTGATATTATTGCTCCAATAATCCCAGGTAAAGCTGCAGCTGCTTTCCCAAGAAGCTTTTCTAATAATCTAGCCAATGCTTGGAGTTGATGTTTGATCCATTGACCAACACCACCTTTTATAGGTGGGTTAGCACCACCACTTGCAGCCGCAGTACCTCCATTTTGAATACCTAAAACAATAGTTGACACAATCATACCAATAGCAGTCAAGATTGCTGCAATGGTTATCCCTTGTTCTTTGAATAAAGTTTTTATTCGTTCAACTAAACTTGTATCACTGTCCACAAGCTTCGCTATATATTCACGCATCGTAGCCAACTGGCCCTGAACCTCTTGTCTATTTTGTAACGCAAATTCCAGTCTGACATCTCGTTCTTCTTTGAGTTTAGGTAGTCTATCCCGTATTTTTTTACGTTCATACTCACGTTCTTCATCGGTTAAGGAAGCATCATTTTCAACATCTTTCAATTTTTTATGCTCCAATTCTATATGTTCATCGATAGCTGACAGCTTACCTAGATTATTAGACCTTTCGCCTTTGATTGTTTGGAGTGCCTTGTCAATCCCTGAAAATTCTCTCATGTCAAGATCGGTATTTGTCGAGGCCTCGCGAATAACTACATCAATCACCTTAATTTTAGGTATAATTTCATCCATTTCTATCGCGCTTAAATCACCTGTGCTATTTAACGTATCATTCAATGTTTGTGCTGCTTCCATGCTTCTTTCAGTTTTCCGAGGTGTTTCAACTAATCCAAGAACATTCTTCATAGCATTTACTCCTCCCATCTTTTGTCGAATACTAGACTCTGATAAAAATTCTCCCGTTTTTCGATTTGTTAAATTGATCCAATCTTTACCATTCCAACAATTGAGAACGGCTGCACCTGATTTTTCGTTTCGATGCAGCTTGAACTGATCTAAATCTGCTAGAGTCATATCTCCTTTGACACATAGGAACTGATGTAAAGATGTTATGTTTTGTCTCTTTAACTCATTAACTCATAGTGTTATCAAATTTCTTCCTGGAGTGCCTTCAGAGGTTGAGCCAGGTTCGTAGATCTGTGTTGGTGTATTGGGTATATCTGATATATCTGGTACATCGTCATCTCGGGTTTTCATCTCTATTGTATCATCGATAAATGGATAAATGCATGATTATCCATTTTATTCTTCTAATAAACATGAGTATCTACGGTGAATTAAATCCTGAACCAAACAATAGAATCCAGTTTGGTTTTAAAGCAAAACGGGAACACATTGTCAAAACAAACATACCAAATATTGTATATCCCAATCAGTCATTTGACGTTGAGGTATCTCGAGGCTCAAAAAGTCACACTATAATACCTAAAACACTAGAGGTTACATGCAACATAAATCCTGTAAGCACGGATAAAACAAGAAGTATCGTTCCAAATATTGGTAGGAATAAAACGTTAAAAAAGAGCTGTGTGCGGGTAGTAAAAGCATCGAAACAGTCCTAAATTGAAACATTATTGATACTTACAAGGATCTACGTATAACATCTGTAGAACGTGAAGATAAACTTTCGCAAGGTATTCAAACAGCACACGGTTTGCAAGTACGAGTTGGAGCAACAAAAGCTGATGGTAAACCTCTTGATATGACAGTTAAAGAAGACGATGTTGCTAAAACATTAGAAAATCGCTTTGCAATACCTCCAGACTTTGAATTTTTTAATCAACCCATCTACCCATATGGATTAAAGAAAAAATTAGTTGTTAGACTGACACTCAATTCAGCGAGTAACATTGTTCTCGCTACTGGTGATGCTAATGCAACTTATCATATTTCCGATGAATGTCTATAATTATGATGATAATTATGGTGATCAAATGATGCATTATTATTCTCAAGGATTATCAATTCCGTATAGTAGAAGCACGTGTGTTTCTTATCAAACCTTGGATAAGAAATCATCAAATTGGAAACTAGATATCAACAGTCTTTCTACTAGGAGTCTCCGTGGGTTATTATAAATTTTTATAGACGAAGCTGTTAATCGTAAACCTTTTGCCTGCATTACAGAGTCATTTTACAATCCAATGATAGAAAAATGTCTCGTGACAATAAATGGCTATCCGCATCAACTCTACCCCGGTGGTATTTTAGCAAGACATATTTACCCCGAGATTCGTAGGTATTTTGATAATTCTGAGAGTAATATCGTTTTAGGGTCGTATTGTATTGACAGGTTTCCACTATGAATTGATATGAGATCAGCTATCGACAATAAAATTCATGGGAATGGACGGGTCATAGACGGAAGCATTCTATGCCAAATTGATAAGAAAGCAGAAAAAGCTGGTGATTTGATGTGCTACATTTTCGCTGTCGAAGATTGCGTAGCTCATATCATAAATAATGAAATGAAGATCGAAGGCGTCGATATTATATAAATAAATGAGTAAAGTTGTAACGCAAAAAGAAATTATTGACTCGTTATACGATGCCTTTCTCTACACAACGGGAATCATCTTGTATGGAATGTTGGGTAAGAAAGCACTTGGGTTTACAAAGCCGTGTGGAAAATTGGATACTGATGATGTGCTCAAGTTGACGGGATATACGGCGGCAAGTATTATGACCGTTGATTACATGAAGTCAAAGGGTTCGCTCACACCTAGTATAGCACCCAAAAAATAAAAAATAAAACAAAAATGTCCAGTAGCTGATACTTGTTTAATAATTCTATATCACAAAAAATATGAGTGATATAGAATCAAGGCAGTGTACTAAATGTAAAAAGATTATTTTATTAGAGAACTATAGGACGAACAAACGAAGTGGACAATTAACAAAAATATGCGTATCATGTCTAGATGTAAATACGAAATCCAGAGAGAAGAACAGGTGTATACATGGAAAACAAAGGTCTCGTTGTAAGCAATGTGGTGAAAGTGGGATATGTGAGCATCAAAGGAAAATGTCAGAATGTAACGAGTGCAGGGGAGGTTCAATATGTGAACATCAAAGAGTAAGGTCTCTATGTAAGAAATGTGGTGGAAGTCAGACCTGTGAATATGGTAGAGTAAGGTCTCGATGTAAAGAGTGCAGGGGAGGTTCAGTATGTGAACATCAAAGAGTAAGGACTCAATGTAAGCAATGTGGCGGAAGTGGAATATGTGAACATCAAAGAGTAAGGTCTCAATGTATAATTTGCAATACTGCTGGTCATCTTGCATATTGTGTTCGAAGTAGAACATATCAAGCGTTACAAAATGGTAAAGAACTACATTCAACAGAGTATCTAGACTGCTCGATAAAAGTGTTAAAAGAACACGTTGAAGGGAAATTCACAGACGGTATGTCGTGGGACAACTATGGAGAATGGAATATTGATCATCGTATGTCATTACAATATAAACAAGATGGTAAAACTCCAACATTAGAAGTGGTTGCTCAACAACTTCACTATACGAACACACAACCACTTTGGTCATCTGAGAATATGTCAAAAGGCAGTCGATATATGTCTTAAAATAAACCATGGCATCACTAATAGCGATTGTCGTGGGAGCAGCCATCAATGCATTGGCATTCAGTGGATCTAACTATGTGTTCAGCAAATTTCAGATCATGGTGAAGCAGAGCGTAAAAGACATGACTATTGAACATCTGCAAAAAGCTCAAGCTTACTGGAGGCAGAATCGACAGGAACGAATGGACTTTATCAATAAACAACTTCAGCAAGAAAAACATGCTGACCAAACGTTTAAAAATATTGATGAAGCTATGCAAACTTATTATCTTGAGACACAAGAAAAAATGAAACCTTTACCACCAGAGCCGCAACTTCATGACTTTTAGCATCCATCAGAGCAACAAAAAAATAATGAAATGTTATTCATTATTGGAGGTCTTGCATTAACAGGGTATATCTGTTATAAATATTTGTAAATATGTGTAAACAATTTATATGATGTAAAAACATCATATAAAAGAATGACTTACATCCAGATGAAGGGGGATTATCCCCCCTTTTCGAGCGAGAGTTTTACACCGCTTTACCTTCGTGGTATTGGGTTGGTATGGTCCAAACATGCCAACAACAACAGTGGCTTTGTGGAACTTTTTAAACTTTTGTCAAGTCAAAAACACATTTTAGTTTGGTAATTTAACGACACCATTTGACGACACACATACGGCTTTTTCATCATGATAGTTGGTAGTTGAAATCACTACCAACTCTTTCAGGGTTTTTTTGCAATTTTTGAACGCGCATGTCGGCGACCTCATACCAAAGGTCCCGCCTCCGGCGTCTGCGACCTCTCAATCTTCCAATGCTGGAATGCCTAAATCATATAGATCATCACGTGTAATATCAAGTAGCTTGAAGTGACATTTAAACCGTTCAATATGATCTTCTTCTAATCTGTTGAACGCATGAATAGCGTTTGGATCTTCAATCTCAACCATCTCTTCATGATTGGGGTAAATTTATGTAAACCATCGTCCTTTTGTAGCTCGTGTTCGCTTTTGTATCCGTGCTATATAGTAGGGTAAATTATGATGTATATCATCATCTGGTTGTGTATGTTTTCGAATGATGATGACAACGTTATCTTTTCCTGGATTTCTTGCATGACGAACGTACCTTTCATGCAGCACTGCTATTTGTTGCTTTTTAGCTCTAATTTCACCCTGAAGACCTACATTTTCATACTGAATTGCTTGGATTCTATTATCATGTTCTTGAATATCATTGTAGAGTATGGCTAGTGCCTGATCCGTCTCTGCTATTGCTGCTTGATGCTCTTCCTGAATTTCCTTTATTTTTTCGCTAAAACCTCTTGGAATGATATCCTAAATAAGGTGATGTTTCAACTCTTTACCTTTACCTTTCTTAGAGTTTACAATAACGTATAAAACACCTGTAAGATATAGGAAAATGTCGGACTTATTTTGCGATGTTTTGTCGCCTTCCCATCCTGACATAGTACGCTGGGTTGGGATTTTATCTCTACGAGGCACATCTTCATCTGTCAATAGTGTGGTTGAGGTATGGATGTCAGCTAAACCCAATAATTTTCCAACATGAGCCCGCTTAAACCATGGCTGATCTTGTTCATCGAAAATCATCTCGATATTGTTTAATTTGAATTGCGATCCGGTAAATTATGAAAGTTGTGACATCTTTTATTTTTTTTATTTTTTTTTCATCAATCAAATAAATACTTACAAATATTACAAAAATCAACGTTATATCACCACTTTGTAGGAGATTTGCAAATGAGTAATGGTTGATACTATGTGTAAATTTTTCCCGATACACGACTTGTCTTTTTTGTGGGGTTCTCTTTCGTTCGGGACATTGAGAAACAAATGCGCATATATAAATAGAAAATGCCATATTTGTCGTATCATATTCAGTAGTAGTAAATAAGTAATACGTGTTATTCTCTCTATATTGCCAAATTGACTAAAATAGATAGATACTCTATCCAAGACAACACCATATGCATTTTTTTGTAATTTTTACTAATTTGTGAGAGCAATTATGGAAAGATGTTGCCATTTTTATATTTTTATTTTTGTATATATTTACATCTCTGGTTGTGTAGATGTTGTAATCAAAACCATCATTTTTCTTTTGATAAGCTTTTACGAATCCAGTATTTAAAAACATAATACCACATATTATTGATAATTTATCATCATATTTAACACTTATTTTTAATTCTGAATTAAATATGGGATTAGATGGATCTAAAATAATATCGGGTAAAAGTGATGCTACGGCTTCGCCGTGCCCTCCGAGTACAGTGCATCTTATTAATAGTAGTATAATGATTTTCATCATTTTATTTATATAAATAACAACTGATAAAAACCAAAACAATGATAGCGCAGCACCTACGGCTAATGAAAAATCAACCAACAAATTTATGGACAGGTAATAAAGCTAGCAAAATACTACAGCAAGTGAGTGAATTATCTAGAGAAGTAGTGAAATCATTGTTCGCTCGACAAACCTTATGGCAAGTACATTTATCAACGCCAAGAAGCATTAATAGACCACATTTCGAGGTTAAAATACCTAATGAATGCATCAATGTGACCTACTTTTCATGCCTGACGATAAACTGTACGGCATCATGTACAAGTACATCTTGACGGGTGAAGATGGAGCATCTAGGTTTAAAGTAGCGAGACCTTTAAAAACAAAAAAAGCTTTTGAAGTTGCTGATATGATGGTGGATATCTATAAAAACAAAACCTCTAAAATACCGTAAAATCTTTCAATGCGATGACGGTGGTGAATTTAAAGCCGATACTACAAAATTACTTGAAAAGCATGGTGATGCGGAGGTCAAGCGAGCAACTGCCAAATATAAACACACACACACACTGCATCAGAAGAAAGTTTTAACAAGATACTAGCAGAACGGTTGTACAAGGCTCAAATACTCAAGAATTGAACGATCCTGACAAAACGTCAATAATATGGGCGAAACAAGTTTACAAATGTGTAAATCAACTAAATAATCAGATAAAAGAAATGATTGGTATGAAACCAAAAGATGCTATTAAATTAGAGCATGTAGAACTACCAAACGCGAAGAATATCCAAAATAACATTTTTTACCTGCAAATGGTCTATATCGATATCAACGTAGAAGAGCCACTGATTTTAATTGGTCTAAACAAACTTATAGACTCGATAGAGTTGTACAAGATCCTGGTAATCGTGTGTTGTACCATCTTTCAGATTGTCTGGGTAGATCATTTGTACGTGAAGAATTAAGGCATATTCCAGAAGGGACTGAATTACCTCCCGATTATGTGCAAAATTGGTAAGTAATTAATGGTGTTTTTTTTTATGTCTGGCATGATTAAATCATGCCATAGAATTGTCACTACGGCTTCGCCGCCCCTCCGGGTAAAACCTATAATGAGAGGTGTGATGAGCTCATCACCCTGAGCATGTACAATCATAAGACAAATTACTACTGGATAGGTAGATGGTCAGGGTATCCAGCTGGGTACCCAGAGCATGACGATTACGTCGGATGTTTCTCAACAGTTTTATATACCTCATGGTATATAAAAATTATATTTCTGAAATATTTAACAACTCCAGTGGTTAAAGATAATAAATGCTACTTTTCTAACTCCATTAATCGTTGATGTGAATAATTTACACCTAATCTAAAATGTCTTACTCGGTCTGGATTAATAACAATACAACTTCTTTCACGTAAAAAATTATAATG